>LNAC01000073.1:1355119-1365188 GCA_002007465.1 Ailurus styani | reverse complement strand
GGCCGTGGGCGCGTCGGAGGGAGAGGTGCCCGCGGGGCGCCGGGCTGCCGCTCGCCCGGCCACGCCTGCTCCGCGGCCGCGAGCCAGGTGGGCCCGCCCAGCGCTCCTCCTCCCGAATCTGGCCCTGGAGCGCGAGGAGCGGGGACGGGAGCCTTGGAATTCTGAGCCGGATCGGCCACCCCAATACCCTTCCGTTCTTTTACCCAAAAGTCAAAAAAAACGAAAACAAAAACCAAAATCCGGAGATGGAGTGACTCTCCCAAGGTCACGGACTTGTATCTGCCCCTTACAAATGTCTATTCTTTTATTTAAGTGTTTGTAAGTAGACCACTGTTCCCTCTGTTGTGCCAGGGAATTAGGATTCAGGGAAGAGGGCTCTAAAAATACTAATCAGCAGATCCAAAGGAGCTGATCCGTATTACTGGCCGGTGACCCTGGCATTTACAAGGAAATAAGCGAGGACGGTTCTTTTCACTCTGGGTACTTTGTATTTCTGGGCCTTGCTCTGAAAATTGGCCTAGAGGTTTTACAAAATTTATCTCAGAACTCCTTGTCAGAACTGGGCCGGATTAGAATTTTCAATCCTCTTTTCTTCTCTCTTTCTTCCCGTCCCCCCTCCCTTTTTTTTTTTTAACGGAGGCTCAAGAGGGGAAAGTGATTTGCCCACATTTTTATGCCTATTTAGGAGCACAGACAGAATTGGAATTCAGGACTGTGATTGACACCTACTGTTTTCTTGAACAGAAACCTGATTTCAGATGAAGGGTGTACAGAACTTGACCTTCATAAAGCTCTCTGGATAGCATTCTCGGGAGTGGTTTGTGTACTGAAGTGTGTTGGTCCACGGATACTATTTCACTTGTCAGAATAGGGGTAAGCAATAAGTGTAGCCAGGCAGAAAATTCCTGCTGAGATGAGACAGATATCTGAAATGTTTTTGACTTTTTTATTTGTACTTTCAATAGAGGAGCTAATGAATATTAATAACAACATCTTGGTCACTCTAAGATTTTAGGCCTGTATGGCTAAATTGACTCAGAGCCATTCTTGGCTTCACATATTTGTCATCAGTAAAAATTTCAAAGTGTAGCTTTCTAACTTTGACGTTTAGCTGAATAACTGCCTTAAGGATATTTTTTATATTTCAACAAAAATTTCCCACTTATACCTTCTGCTTCCCCCTGGGTCAGTCTTTGAGTTGAATTTCAGAATTAAACAGAACTAGGATTTTATTTTTCCCCTTCCGAAATGCCTAGACTCCGTTGAGTTCCCTATTCAGGTTTACCTCAAGTTTCGATTTTAATTGGTCAACCTGTGACCCAAATCCAAACTTCATCTGAGTTTAGTATCAGCTTCAAACCACATGAAACTGCTATGTGTCATATGACCTCTCGCAGAAACCACAGGTGGTACTGTTTTTTTTCACAAGAGTGTCTTATTGGGATTTTTGAAGCGTGAACACATTATCTAATACGTGTATTATATTACTCGTGTTCATTGTCCAAGGTCAGTCATCACTGGCAGGTTATTGCTGACATTTATTTACTCATCGTAACAACACATAATATCAGGCAGTCTACCAATTCAGAATGTAGTTCCTGGTTTTCGGTTTAGAGGTTTTATCAGTTACGTCTAAGGAACATGGAATCAGAATCACAGCCATGCTTTAATGGAAGATTCTTGGCTGCATCGATAAGGAAGAAGTGTTTCAGTGAAGGCAATGTTTTTGTACTATCTTAGAGTAGAAATGAAGATTATACGCAAATTGACCCAATGCTGTTTTCTTAGGGTGCATCCTTTGTTTTTCTGGTTTTGGTCTTTTCATCATAGGATGGCATTAGCTCTGTGTCCGCAGGTGCTGTGCAGCCTGGGGGGCTGGCTCTCGCTCTACATTTCTTTCTGCCGCCTGAATAAGCACCGAAGTTATGAGTGGAGCTGCCGGCTGGTTACATTCACCCATGGAATCCTCTCCATAGGCCTCTCGGCTTATATTGGCTTCATTGATGGCCCCTGGCCTTTTACCCACCCAGGTAGGTGGGAGACATTAGAAGATTCTTCCCTAAGGGGTTTATAATTTGGGGGGGGGGTAGTCTTGGAAGGATGGGACATTTTCACAGAATTTGTACAATATTAGAAAATATTGAAGAATAATTACCATTATAATTTGTATTGGGAGTCTTCATTTTTAACTCTGATAGCACATATGTCCCTACTTCTGCTTTTCATAACTCTCTACTTCTAAAAAAATTTTAAATGCTTGTTATGTTATAATCCACCAAAATATACAAAACATAAAGCAAATATCAACATGTTCCACCACCACCTCCAAACAGACGCAAATGGACTGTATTACACATACTTTTTGATAACCTGCAATTTTCACTTGATTGTATATTCAAAGGACATCTGTGTATTTCTTTTATCCTTCTTAATTGTGATGTCTCATTATTTGCAGCACCTATATTGATTTTTGAACTGCTAGATGTACAAGTATTACCTCCTCAGAATAAAAAATGTTGTATCCCCTTGAATTAGTTTGCTGGGGCTGCCGTCACAAAATGCCACAGACTGGGAGGCATAAACAACAGAAACTTATGTTTTCACAATTCTGTAGGCTAGAAGTTTAAGATCAAGTTGTTGGCTGGTTTGGTTTCTTCTGAGGTTTCTCTCTTCTGCTTGCAGGTGGCTCCCTTCTTGCCATGTCCTCACATGGTCTCCCCTTTTCATGTGTCTGTGTCCTGATCTCCTTCTTTTATAAGGACACCAGCCATTTTGGATATGGGGCCCATCCTAACAAGCTCATTCTAACTGAATTACCTCTTTAAAGGCCTTCCCTCCAAATATAGTTACATTCTGAGGAACTGGGGGTTAGGGCGTCAACATAAGAATTTGGGGGGTACAGGGCGCCTGGGTGGCTCAGTGGGTTAAAGCCTCTGCTTTCGGCTCAGGTCATGATCTCAGGGTCCTGGGATCGAGCCCCGCATCGGGCTCCCTGCTCAGCAGGGAGCCTGCTTCCCCCCCTCTCTCTACCTGCCTCTCTGCCTCCTGTGATCTCCCTCCCTCTGTGAAATAAATAAATAAAATCTTTAAAAAAAAAAAAAGAATTTGGGGGGTACAATTCAGGCCAGAAGTCCCCTAGGATATGATTTTTTTTTAATTCCTTAGCTTCTTCTTTTTTTTAAATTTCCTTAAATTCCTATATTGAGCTTCTGAAGTTTTCCCAAAAACTATTCCAACTGATATGAAAGCTACTATTAAGCTGTATGTCTTATATGAAGAGATTTCATATTTAAAGAGATTTTGATTTAAAGAGATTTGAACATGTGATGTCCTTGCATTCGATTTTCTTGGGCTGGGAATAAACTAATTTGGGGGGGTTCTTTCCAAGGTCCACTTTCAAGAAGGGTAAGGCCACCAGTGTCCCAACAATCTAACCCATTAAGCTAAGAAATTAATCTGACATCCAGGGCAGAATTAACTAAAAGAGCCTGGAAAGAGACCTTTAAAATTGATCACATAAATAAATAAATAAATACAATTTAAAAAAATAAAAAGAGAAAGAAATTGTAGGATTTTATTTTATTTATTTTTTTTAAAGATTGATTTTTTTTTTTTAAGATTTTATTTATTCATTTGACACACAGAGAGAGATTACAAGTAGGCAGAGAGGCAGGCAGAGAGAGAGGAGAGAGGAGGAAGCAGGCTCCCTGCCGAGCAGAGAGCCCGATGTGGGCCTCGATCCCAGGACCCTGGGATCATGACCTGAGCCGAAGGCAGCGGCTTTTAACCCACTGAGCCACCCAGGCACCCGAAATTGTAGGATTTTAATTGAAAGGACAAAACGGCTCAATTTTATGCTGCTCCATAGAGGGGACACTGAGATCATGCCCGGTGCTCAGATCACTCATTGAAATCCGATTCAACAGAACAGCATTTCCCAGGCCTGTGACATTATTGGGTTTGATAAAGACCAAGGTTTTAGTTTTTAGTCTTTCGTGCTTGTCACTTAAACGCGTGTGCCTGCCTGGTTCAAGAAAGCTTGGGAAACACTGGTGCAAGGTAGCTCAGTCCGCAGCCACTCAGTTTGCTTCTGTCTTGGTTTATTTCAGGCTCACCCAATACTCCTCTCCAAGTGCACGTTCTGTGTCTCACCTTGGGCTACTTCATCTTCGACTTGGGCTGGTGCATCTACTTCCAGTCTGAGGGGCCCCTGATGCTGGCTCACCACACCCTGAGTATCCTGGGCATCATCATGGCCCTGGTGCTGGGGGAGTCAGGCACGGAGGTCAACGCGGTCCTCTTTGGAAGTGAGGTTACCAACCCCTTGCTACAGATGCGCTGGTTTCTCCGTGAAACAGGCCACTACCACAGTTTCACTGGAGATGTGGTGGACTTCCTGTTTGTGGCCCTGTTTACCGGAGTGAGGATTGGTGTAGGAGCTCGCCTGCTTTTCTGCGAACTGGTCTCCCCCAAGCCCAAGTGGTTTGTGAAGGTTGGGGGAGTAGCGATGTATGCTGTGTCGTGGTGTTTCATGTTTAGCATCTGGCGCTTCGCGTGGAGGAAAAGCATCAAGAAGTACCATGCCTGGAGAAGCAGGCGGAGCGAGGAGTGGCAGCTGAAGCAGAACGGCCATCTCAAAACACATTAGCCAAGGGTTTGTCCAGACGGTGGATCGGGTTTAGTCAGCCGTGGGACCCGGGTTGGAGATACGGCTGTTGCAGAATCATGCTTACGATGAACTTAGTTTTCAAAAAAGGGCTAAACCTTATGAGTCAGTTTGGTCAGTCTTTGAGTGGAGCCCATACCAGTATTAAAACACAAAGGTCCACAGTGGCGCCGTTCTAGAAAAGCGAGACTACTCGGTGGTAGTTGTGTGAGTATGTCAGCGCCGTGAGGTGAGCAATGCTGCATTCCTTTTAGTTCCTGGTGTCCTCAGGTCCTCTTGTCTCTGGGATGCCTGATGGCTAGACAGCTCAGGAGGGAATTTGAGAATTCCTTCGAGAATTGACTCCTTGAGCAAACCCTTATTCCTGCTTTCCATGTAGCAATTTGAATAAAGTCACCCCAGTTACTATAAAGGGAGGGACTTTCAGGAAGACGCACGTCTGGCATTCTGAGCATCAGATTGGGGAAGTGGATGTGCTTACACAAAGGGAAAGAACTGAGAGAAGGTTGGGGTGAAACTGGCCATGGTGGTGGGTCATTTCTTGAGGACCCCCTGTCCCAACTGTTGAGGGTCCCCCAGACACCCCCAGGTTTGGTGCTTTGCTTAGGGGATTCACATGACTCAGAGGGTAGTCAGTTTCCTAGCTGTGATTAATTACAGTGAAAGGGTACAAAGAGAGCAGCAAAGGGAAAAGGTGCCTAAGGCAGAGTCCGAGGGAAACCAGGCCCAAGCTTCCAGAGTCCTCTCCAAAAGTGGGATCACCCAGGATGTGCTTAATTGCTCTAACAACAGTTTGTGGCCATATGTGTAAAATGTCCAGCGAGGAAGCTTATTAGATACCCAGTGCCCGAGTGTTTTATTGGGGGCTGGTCATGTAGGCAGCCATTGCCTGGCATGGAGCAAAATTCCTGACTCCCAGCAGGAAAGTAGGTTAGGTGTTCAGTGTGAACCATATTGTTTGCACAAACAGTTTAGCCACAGTGAGCCATTCTCAGCAGTTAGTGGAGGGAGCACTCCTGAAATCTCAGTTCCCAGATGCCAGCCAAGGGCTAACCTTGCAAGTTGGCCTTCCCAAGGACAGGAGTTCAGGCCTGCCCTGTTAACTCTTTTCTGAGCAAAAACCAGAGAGCTAAGGCTTTGGATGAGAGATGAATGAGATGTGGACAGATTTACCAAGTCCTGTTGTACGGGTTCTGCCCTACTGAGAAAACTATGCCAATTCTCAGGGCTTTTGTGCATTAATCTTCCAGGCATGAGAGGCTGTGAGTGAATTCCATAGGGATTTACCATGTGGATTCCACTGTGCTTGAGATGGCAGTTCAAGTTTCAGCTCTGCTATACATACTGCAAACCAGAACCGAAATCAAGTGTACTGGCCGCAGGGTGATGAGGCTAATTTTTTTTTTTTTTATTTCATATACATTCCCTTTAGCCCTCCTAACTACCTTTTCTTTTTTCTGAAAAAGATACCCCTCTCTGTGGTTAAAATATTATGACAAGGGCAGTCCTGGAAGGGAACAAAATATTTCTTAGTGCAATAGTCTCTAATCTCACCCAAGGAAAGTGAGAACGTAAGCTTAGAACGAGGGGTTAGGAATCAAGACTTTCTGGGTTCTGTTAACTAATTTGGCTACTCTCTTGCCAGATCAGTTGGGCAGGTCACTTGTGTACTCTTTATCTCAGTTTAAACCCTGTTGTGAATGAATGAAATACCCCGTTGTGTATTTCACAGTGACACTGTGGCATTTTATTAAGGGGTGTCTTTAATGTAGGACTTTCATGGAAAAAAAATTAAGTATTTATTTATTTATTGTTTATTTATTTATTTGATTATGTATTCTGTTACTTAGACCACTGGGGATTGATATGCTCAGTTAGTGAGCAAATGTGTGGCTAAGCCTAGGTCGGTAGGAAGTCTCCACCCATTCTATGGTCACTGGTAAAACTAACCTAATGAGTGGTCTTGAAAATGGATGTCACTGGCCAGACATGGTGGAGCGCTGGAACTGCATAAAGTCATTGTTCTGGCAAAAGCAGCTTCCAAGGCATGTTAACAGTGGGTCTTTTAAAATGACTGTCATCTGGTTAATGAGTTTTGCTGCACATGGAAATAATCTGACAGTAGCATCTCCGTCTCTTTTCTTCTGTGATCAGGATCCCCAGAAGGCTGGTGAGCTTCTTTCCAACAGAACTGTGGTCAAAGTTGGACGCTGGGGAATGCTGATTTTAGCAAAAGCCTAGTAAAAAAGAGTGGCTTGGCGCAGGAGCTTAAAAAAAGAAAAAGCTGGCTCTTGAATTTTGGCACCGTGCAACCTGTTCCATACCAGACAAATGAATAGGCTTAATCTGGTACCATTTTTTTTTTTTTTTTCCTTTTTCCTCCTCAGAAGTGAAGGGATTGCAGATCTTGCTGTTTCAGGGGTACTCTCCTGGGAATGTACGTAGGTTTCTTTTGGAATTTGAATAACCTAAATAATAAGAGAAGAAAACTTGTTCATTTCAGCTTTTCTTGATGTTTTAACTAATAACTATGAAAGAACCTCCCTGAGAGAAAAATGGGACATGAAGGTGAGTCAGCAGTTAAGATGCTGAGTTTCTACAACACAGGTAAATGAAGGGCTAATTAACATGTGGTATGGTCCAACAAAATGAAGTATTTTATTCATTTGCCTTTGGATTACTATGTAATAATTCCTAACACTGCTCAAGAAAGATTTATATTTCAATGAGATTTATACTAAATTTTATAAAAATAAACAACTTTTTATCAACCCAGAGTCTGCCTTTACATCTTTATTGNAAAAAAAAAAAAAAAAAAAAAAAAGAAGAAGTCTTCTGGCTTGTAGAAATGTTGACCCGTATTTATACTTACCTGTGAAATACGTCTTATCTGCTCTTACCATCAACCATTCCTAATAACTTTACTTTTTGGGGCAACAATCTACATACAGGAAAGAAATTGCCAGAGAGAGGAACAACTGAATTTCTTTATTTTGCCACCTGTTTGGGCAATTGCCTTGAATTTTTTTTTTATTTATTATATTTGGGGAGGGGGGTAGGGGCAGAGGGAGAGAGAGAATCTCAAGCAGAATCCCTGCTGAGCATAGAGCCAGACAGTGTGGGGTTCAGTCCCACAGTCCTGAAGTCATGACCTGAGCCAAAACCAAGAGTTGAATGCTCAGGCACCCCTGAGCATCGCCTTGAAAATTATGATGTTGAATGGACTCCGTGAAGACACAACCCTCAGCTTTCTTCAGAACTGAGTTTAGCATGTCTAGAACAGTGTTAGACATATAGTAGGTGCTCAATAAATGTTGAAAGAATGGATGAAGATGTGGTTTAGAATAACCACCCTGCCCCCCCACCCTCTGGGAGGGGTAACCTCAAAGAGCATGTGCCATGGATTGTGTCACCAGTGTCATTTTTTTTAGGTAAGCGACTAATGACCGTGGGCACTGTGTTCTACCTAGATTTGTGTGACTCTTCTGAAGGCATTCTATAGATAGAGCGTTTAGAAGAGTCTAGAGCTACCAAGAGCTCTAAAGGGCCTTTCAGGGATGTTTTTACCGTTAGAGCTTTGTGGGTGAACATAGAGATTTTCATCATTGAAAAAAATAGTTCTGGAATGAATAACCACTGGCTTAATTAAATCCTTTGCTTACCATCTTCTGAAGCTTTCCCACAGCAAATGCCTTCTTTGCTCACAGCTAGAACTTTGGGTCTGTTTAAGTTTGGAAAGATCTTGAAAGCAGCCTGCCAAGAGGTTTTGTATGCAAGGAAGAGAAGGTGAATTAGGAAACTTTCCCAGTTTGTTTTATTCCTGAAGCTCAAGTAGTGAGGCGTTCTTGAAGGGAAGAGGAGAACTCATTTTTTAAAGGCATGATTTGATGAGTCATTGGGTCTATTTAATTTCATGCCTACCCTGTAAATTATTAGAATCTGGCAAAAAGATAGTATGTTTAAGGAAGATATACGTTTGGGGATAATGTTTGCGTTTTGGTCATTTTACATAGATGGATGGAGCTCTTTCCAGTTAATACGCAAAAAATACACAATTACAAGAGTTCTCAGCGTAGAATTATGCTAGGGTACACCAGCAGGTGGCGATGTATCCTGGTCTGATCATTAGGAAAGTGGCTTGGAACGTTAATCTGCTGCTATTCTTTCCCAAAATAAACATTACAAAATTAGCTGGCTGTGCCCTGAACTTAAAAAAAAAAAAATCAAGCAATAAAGAGTCATCTTTGGCCTCTGTTTATCTTTTCCTTTTTTTACCCCGTTCTAACGTCAGCCTTAGCTCATGCATCTATTCAGGGATAATGATCTTTTCATGAACTGTTACAGGTTGACTTTTAGAAACAGCGTTGTTAAGAGGTAATTGTTTCCCCTCTCCACATCCACTGTTTATTAATTCGCCTTACCACTTGATTTCCACAAAAAGGCTGAGGACCCTCACCCACCAGTACGGGTTTACATCCATTAAGTCTACAAACAGGTAAAGGGACAGCCACTTTAGACATTAGCAGGCAGAACTGAACTATATGTGGTACTTACATTGCTACACTATGGAATTATGCAACCATAAAACTAGATGGATATCTAAACGTACCCGGTAGGGGGGAAAAATATGGGAACTCTTCAGAGAGAACTGCAATGCTTTCCACTGGATAAATACACTTAATTTGCTGCTCCCATTTCTCTCCACAGCAAGCTTGTGAAGTCGCTATGGAAAGCACCATGCTTTCTCCGTTTGGCAAATCACACATTTCATTTTGCCAAGGCAGAAGGAGCCTCAAAGCAATACTATACCAAGAAATCCTGGCTCCAATTCCCAAACTCTCTTCCTCCTCCCCCGCCCCAGCCCCACACACCTCCGTCCTCTAACTGTCCCCTGGCAGCCAGGATTGGTGCGCGGCGGCCCCTGTCCTGGGATGAGGCCAGCAGGTGCCCCAGGTGAGCGTCCAAGGCCAAACCCTCTTTTTGCTGTTCGGGACGGTGTCCCGGCACCTGGACCTGAGCTCTTCGCTTCCATCAGTCCCAAGGGGTCTTTACGTGGTATCAGAAAATAAGAACAAGTACATTCCATTAAGGAATAAACGTTTCCAGGGCAAGGGGGCGGGTAATTCCCCAAGAGCCTCTCATCCCGGACGCCTCGGGACCTGGGGAGGGCTCCGGGGGAAGCCGAGTTAGTACAAGCCAGACTCCCAAGCGCCGCTCTCCGGCGCTCCCGGGGCCCTGGGGGCGACGCTGGGTGGGACTCCCAGGGTGGGCCGGTTCCCACCTCCCTCCGCCCCGCAGAACTACTTTTTCGCTCCCCCAAACAGGACTCCGCGGAGGCGTCCGCGCGGCCGTGGCGCGCGGGGCAGCGCGGGGGAGACGAGGGCGGCCGGGCGGCGAGGGCGG
>LNAC01000073.1:1317047-1354791 GCA_002007465.1 Ailurus styani | reverse complement strand
AACGGCCGCCTACCGGCGCGTCGGGGAGGAGCCGCCGCCGCCGCCGCCCGTGCCGACTGCGGAAGAGTCCGGGCCTCCCGGGGATGGGGAGCAGCCCGCGGCGCTGAGAGACCGGGTTCCTGTCACCTCTGGCTGCGGGACCCCCTCCCCCGGCGCCCGCGGTCGTCCCTGCGTCCGCAGCCCGGTGGGGGCGGCGAGGAAGACGAGAGGGGTCCCCCGGCCCGGGGACATGGAGCCGCGCGAGCCTGGCGCGGGACGGCCCGAGACGCGGCCGAGGCTGCGGCCACGAGCGGCCGGCAGCCCCCGGTAGAGAGCGGAGAGCAGAGCGGCCGGCCCCGCGGCGGCGGGGACTCGGAGGCCCCCGAGACCCCGGAGGAGGAGCCGACACCCAGCCCCGAGCTGATCCCGCCCCAGCCCCGGAGGGATTCCCGGGCCCCTTCCCCTGCGGCTCGCCGACTTCCCTCCGTGACGAAGTTTTCTCCTTGTGCCTTCCCGAGGACTGAGCTCTTGCTCTCGAACTCGCCTTCTGGCCGACTTCTTTGGTTTGTTTTGGGAGATAACCTGTTTTGCTCCGACCTACATCCCCTTTCCTTGACCCCCCTCCAGTCGGACGTTCTAGATGACTGAATGGAGTTTTGAGTTGGACTTTTGTGTCCCTTACGGAGTCGGGCCTGATCCCAGAGCACTGGGGGTGGGGTGGAGGTGTTACTGTAAAATGCAAGTTGGATAAAAGGAGGACCTCTCGCCAAGGGCCCCAATGAGTGGCACACAGTCTACTATCACCGACAGGTTGGTATGAAGCTTCCCTTCCGCTTAGCTTCCCTGGATTCGGCCTGACCTAGCAGAGAGTCAGTGATTGCCAACTGCCTTTGACCAGTGAAGTTGACAGGCATTGGAGAGAGGGTTGTTGAGGAGCTCTGCAATTAGTCTGGGGTGGCTGCCAAGTTACCCAGTTGATTGAATTTGGAAATGTAGCTCTTTTCTGGAGAGAAACTTTTCTCCAGATTCTCACCGGAGGGGTAGGTAAAGCCATGATTGTGGTTTTTCTGTCTGAAGTGTGCACTGGGATTCTGTACTTATCTTGGAACCAGAGAAAGGTCATTTTGGGTGAAGGTCAGTGCCCGAAGTCGGCTGGGGTATTGGTGCATCATCGGTTTTCCTCCTGCCCTGTAATTCTCTAGACACTGTTAGATTTTAGGAATTGCTGTTTGTGAACTTCATTCTGAGACCACTGCACGATGATTTTTGAACTTGATCTTTGAATATTGAGCTGCGTAGTGTTAATTATCTAATAATTTTCCAGAATGTTGAAATGACTAGTAAATCACAGGCTCTTGCTGGATCTAAAAAGGGGGGAGGGAAAGTCATGAGGCTTGTTTTTAACTGGTGTATTTTTAGTATTTCATTTTCCAGAAGCGTTTGCATTTAAGGGATAGCAACCCTAAGCGAATTAGGTAGTACAAGCATGGCAGGTGGATTTGTTGAGTTCTGTGAGTCCTTTCTTCTACTTATCTACGTTGCCTGGTGGTTGGTGAATTGAGCTAGACTATGTGGTTTAAATGGAGCTTCTTTACTCTTAAGGTTTATTCTTTGGAATATTAGGTTAAACAATAAATCCCTTTACTGTATTTTATTTCTCAATTTCATTATGACATTGCGTGCTGGTTCCGAATTTCAGTCAACCTTTTTTTTTTAAGTTAGTATTAAAACTATTACATCATTTAAAAAAAAAAGATCAAATAACTGAGTTAGGGGGCCAAAGAAAGCACTTTGATGAAAAGCGCAACAATGGTGCTTCTGCAGAAAATAGTTGCATTTCCTAATAGAGTTTCACCGAATCGTCAGACTCATTTGTTGATTTTAAAAGGGCCAAATTCCATTATCATACCATAACAGCTACTCCAGAAACAGAACTTCCTCTTCCTGTTGATGCTTTCCAGTGTCACGTGAATGTTCACCTAAAAGATTCCATTAAATATTTAAACTATATTCTTTGTGTATTTTTTAAAATGCATTTTAGTTTTCACCTTTTCTGATTGTAGCCATAACAAGAAGTAGCAACAGTACTTATTCTAATTTCTTCAGGTCATCCCTATTCCTTTACCTTTCAGGGTGTTTTGCTACTGAGAAATCATTGTAATGGGTGTGTGGGTAATTGTTTTTATTTTCCTGGTTCATTCAGTTCTTGCCTTCTGGGTTGAGCCTTTAGACAAAAAGTCTTGTTAGGAACTAATGTAGTGTTGGTAGTTTTTATTGTGATACCGGGGGTGCTTCATTTTATAGAAACAGAACCTAGGGTTACCACCTCATTTCACATGAAAATCACCTGATAGTACCCACATAATAACCTTCTTCCTTTCTGCTTCTTAGAGATTTTCTTCCCTTTCTTACCATCTTGGAAATAAAATCTTGGGATTTGGGATTTTTTAATAAGTTAGATGAGATATAAGTGTACCGTAAACTTGCAGTCAATGAATGTCTGCTCTTTGCCAGGCCCTGTGCTAGGCACAAAGGATTAAAAGAGAGTATCCTAAGTGTAAGATGAATCTGCAGATTGGTTTGGGTACTAATATCCTTGAATTAATTCAGGTGCTGACTGATCTCACGTACTTTTTAAAAAAAAAACAAAACTTTAAAGGCTGCTTAATTTAATATGCATTGCCAAGACAGTATGGATACCTGTATCTTAGGAATTTGTACTAGTTATTTATTTATTTTTTTAAACAAGATTATTCTTGGGTGACTGTTATATTTTCTTTAAACACATATAACTCTGTGAATATCAAGCATCCATTTGCTCATTAGGAGAGTAGTTGTCCCTGATTTGAATATATGTTGGGGTGAAATCTGGAAGTGGTGGTATAGTGTTATTTTTTTCCCAGGGTACGTTAACACAGTTATGAGTATAGAATAGTTTTTAGCTTCTTCACAGCTGTATCTACCTCATCCTCTTTTCTCGCTGTCTAATTCCAGGGTCCTGTAGGTATATTTTGCTGATTGTAGAGTTATTGGCAAATTAACAGTGCCAGTGTAGCTTTTTAAAGATCCTTTCAAGTTTGAAGTACTGTATGTGGTATGGCTTTGTTTTGTAGAGTGTGCAGAGCCACCAGGCCAGCTGTGTGAGTTAGAGTTCTTTCATTGTGGTGCTTCTGACTACAGAGTCTGTCCTCATTTGAAATCAGACTAGCTGGTTTTGGGCGTTGTTCTGTTTTGCAGTTTGTGGCAGGCGACACATGGCTGAACAAGATAAGAAGGGTTTTATTCTTGTGTTAGGGACGTGCTGGGGCTGGGATGGAATTCAGCTATGTTTAGGCTCTGATTGGCCACTGTGGATACTCAGAACTCTGTTATATCCTGTTATTATTTTACAGTTAAATTAACACATTCATTTACTCCCTTTTCTTCCACTTCATTTTCTACTCTCCAGATCCCTCACCCCTACCCCCTTTTAAAAGGTGTAGTCATCAATTTAAAATCCAAACTATGTTCATGGTAGCTACTGTTTTTATGTAGTGTATCTGAATAGTGTTTTTTTTTAATCTAAGCAGCTTATAAATACCACCTAGTGTCTTGCTTTGTAACTTCTGTGAGATGTATAGTTTTCCACTTTCAGAATCAGCACTTGTAAAGTAGAAATATCTGATTGCTGTTCTTCAGTTTGCATTGATTGCTGTATTTAGTCTTAAAATATATCCTAATTGTTTGCAGTCCTCTTAGATGCCTATCTTCTGTCCCTGTAAGTTTAGGGGTCTTACGGCACTTAGAATTTCTTCTGAGAGATAGAGAGGGGAGAATGCTCTTTCAGTGGATTCACTAAGTGATTTCAGGCTAGATTCTAGAAAAGTGAATCTTCAGGGACAATACAGGTGGGATTTTGTTTTAAGTACCTTACTTAAAATACGTGGATCTTTGTCTGGTCTAGGACTTAGGGATTTTGTTGTTTTGATATATAAACAAAGATTTTTGATATATTGGCATTTTCTTAGTACTGAGTTCAGGTGTAAACTTGTTTAACTTAAGCAAACTTCTGGTGAGTGTGTAAACGTGTGCCTTTATATGCATATACGCAGTAATTGACATTTTCACCCAGGTTACTTTTTCCTGCCATCACTGCCATATAATGCTTTTGATTAAAAAACAAAACGACTCCTGTATGTGTGCTATTTTCAAGGTTGCCTGAGTCATCTGCAAGCTGAAGTTATTTGTACCGTTTACTTGTAAAGTCAGCCATTTGATAAATACAAAATTGAGATTAGGGACCAGGATTACAGTGGTAGCTTTATATTCAGTTTAATGTTCTTCCAGTGCAATATAAAATCCTGATTCATATAGACATGCAATAGTACGTTCACTTGTACACCTTTACATGAGTCAACATGTACAGTGAACTTTTAAAAAAGTGCAGAGCTATAGTCTTCCTGATTAATGGCACATTTATAAGATGTTCATATTTATTTGGTGAGGTGACAAGAGAACCTATCTGAATCATTGCAAAAATATGGTAACCTGGTAATGCTGCTTAACACATTGGTGGTCTCTCGTTATTAAAGTGTGGTAGATAACATTGAGTTAATACAGGATTTTTAAACTAAATTTGCATTTTCAGTTTGAAAAGTGAAATTTGGAGCTCCTGGGTAGCTCAGTGGGTTAAGCCTCTGCCTTCAGCTCAGGTCATGATCTCAGAGTTCTGGTATCGAGCCCTGCGTCTGGCTCTCTGCTCAGTGGGGCGCCTGCTTCTCCCTCTCTCTCTGCCTGCCTCTCTGCCTACTTGTGGTCTCTCTGTCAAATAAATAAATTTCTTTAAAAAATGAAAAAAAATAGTGAAATTCGAGGCAAACATTGATGAAACCCATAAATGGTGGATTTTACATATTTTTCTGTGGAGCATTATGATTCCAGAGAAAACAGTCAGAGAATCTTTGAGTAAATATATGTGGTAGCCTCTTCTGAAAGCCTCCTAGAAATGGGTATGAATTGCCTACTGAACTGATATAGGTGGAAGAAAGCAGGATATTTTAATGGTTTTCCAGAGGTCATTGGAGAGACTCTTACATCATGGTCATCTGACAAAATTATTAGAAATGTTTCTTATCATATAATTATCTCCTGGAAATTGACCACGTCACATTTTCAGGAACAGGGAGCTGGAGCATAACTTCTTTTAGTCTCCTTTGTTAAAATTTGATGATGTTTTAAAATTTCATTTGAAGACATTCTCTTTTCCCCTTTTAATAATTTAAGAGTCCTCAAAATAGTGGCATTTGAACTGGAAGTTTAAAATGAGCAAAATTATTATAAATACTTTGTTTCTTTTTGAGTAAAATACTCTGGTGTATGTAACGATATCTTATTGTAGTGTAATTCTTTAACATTTACAATGTTCTGACTCCCCATAGGGCAGATCATCATTTACATTTAGGCAATTCATGCAGTTTAAGTCAAGGTTATAAAACTGGAAAGGAGAGACCCACGATTTTAAACTAGATTTTCTGACTCTCAAGTCCCCTACTCTTTACTTTTAATTATTGTTTTCCTATGTGTATTATTTTTTTCTGTCCTAGTTTCCTTTAGTAATTTTCCGATCTGGCCAAGTTAGAGTTGGATTTTTCTCTTATAGGATGTTTTCTAGTACTTTATCTATTTTAGAAGATCAAGCTCTGGTCATTTCTTCACGAGACTGAACAATGATCTGATAGATCTAGTAGTCAGGAAGTTTTTCATGATCTTTAGCTCAAACTTTTAATTTGTCCTGTTACTTGTATATACTTGCTGTAGCAGGCTAAATAATGCTGTCGTCCTGTTTTGTGTTTATACAACTCTAAATGGTTCAGACAGTTAACCAGCACCCTTTCCTTACCCCCACCCTTATTCTTTGCTTAGCCAAGTTGTATGTTCTGTTGATTTGTTGTCTAAAAATCAACCTGTCCTTCTGAAAGTTTTATTAGCTTTTCCCCAATTGCTCTCCTAGTGCAAAATGATTTTTTTCCTTAGATGTACTCTTAGGACAAAATGTAGTATTCTGTATTTTATCTTAACCCATATTCTAGAGCAGCAAGTTCCAACTTCAGTTTAATGTAGTCAGAGGGGCTAGTTTTCTCTAGGCATAGCCCAAGATTAGGGCTAAAGAAATTCTGAAGTTCATTTTAATTCACTTTTATTTTACTTTTTTCTACTGTGTTTATAAGAACTATTAATACTGATTAGAGACCATAAAAGAAGGAAAAAGTGCATACTTAAATTATAAAATATGTAAGATTATAGAGCTCTTGAATATTTTGATAGGTCTTTTTCATTGATAGTAACTTAGTTTGAAATTACTTAAGTAGATGTCTTTGTTCTTTTGTATTTTTCTAGAGATTTTGTTTCCTCAAACTTTAGGATTTTAGAAACATGCCAAAGTTAGGGCATTTTACTTTTTCAACTTAGAATATGTTGAATACCAAGATAGTCGTATATGAAGGATTTCTTCATATAGCTTCTAACTACAGCTTCTAACTCCCAAGAGAACCTTATGAAGCTAGTGACTTAGAATAATTTTTAGCTTTTTGCTTCTGTGGAGGTAACACATGATAGTCTGTCTGAAGGTCGGAGGCTTTGCCTAAATTGCATAAGCGTACATTGTTGACTTTCAGTAAAAGAAAAAATACACTAAGTTTGTCTTATTGAATTAGCATGCACCAATGCAGCTGACAGTTTAGATTCGTACCAAAACAGGACCTTTTACTAATTCAAATGCTGAATCCTGGTTTTTGAGGTCATAGTCACATGATAGGCCTGGGTGGCTTCCCAGTGTTGAAAGACAAGCAAATCTAATGGCCAATGAAAAATTAGATTTCCTGTCTTGGGACTATGAGTAACAATTCACCAAGAAATTGACAAAGAAATGTGAGAAAACCTGGTTTAGTTAATGCTTACAACTAATTAGCCACTTGTTAGACTGCTTTTTCTTTAATATTATAAAACCTATTGTAGTCATTTAAGAATATTGCTCTGAGACTACAATTTTGGTCAAATATTTAAATGCTCATTTTAGGTTCACATTCTCAAGGGATCAAAGAGGATTTTGTAGGTCTTCTTTGGAATCAGAAAAATGTAGATTTTTTTTTATATATTGTTGAAAAACTGGAGATTTCATCAGAATCTGAAGAAGTTATATGTGAAATTGATCACATAATGCTAAATTGGCTATATTTTGTTTAGAAGAATAACAAGTCCAAAATACAGATCATCGCCAACTTGCAGTGGTTTGACTTTCAGATAATGCAATGATGATGTGCATTCAGTAGAAACTGTACTTGGAATTTTTAATTTTGATATTTTTCTGGGCTACTGGCATGCATTACAGTACTCTCTCTTGTCGCTGGTTAATGGCAGCAAGCCTGTTGCTCTCAGCCATATGATCATGAGGGTAAACAACCAATCTACTTAAAATCATTCTGTACCCATGTGATTGTTCTATTTTTACTTTCAGTACAGTATTCAATAAATTACATGAGATATTCAACACTTTATTATAAAATAGCTTTTGTGTTAGATGATTTTGCCTGACTGTAGGCTAAGGTAAGTGTTCTGAGCACATCTCAGGCCAGGCTAAGCTATGATGTTCAGTAGATTAGGTGTACTAAATGCATTTTCAACTTAGAGTATTTTCAACTTACAGTGGGTTCATTGGGACATAACTCTATCGTAAGTTGAGGATGATGTCCATACTTAAGTACACATAGGAAATCTCGTGAAGGGGTTTAGACATACCCTTCCATAGATTTTAGATGGGGAATCTGCCTGTGCTCCAGACACAGGCTGGTATGATGTGGTTTGCCCTGTACAGTCTCTGTGGTTTACTCAGAGGAAGTGGTTCTTGTGGGTGAAGGTCTGATCTTTTCAGAGATTGTTGGTGGCACATGCACCGTCAGCTTATTTCCTGTTTTATTGGCTGTTTGGGCAAGACCTTCTCAGAGCAAGTACTGTTGAAGGGGTATTTAAATATTTTGTAGTGGAGGATAGATGGTTATAATGTTGTATAATATCTACCTCTCAGGTGATATGAGGGTTAAATTAATGTTTGTGAAGTGCTTTGAGATCCTAAGATGAATAGTGCAGACATGTTCCTAATCATGTTTGTAAGTTACTGCTACGTTCACATATTGCTCAAATTTAAGGAAAAACATGTTCATGCAGTAAAGCGTTGCTCTGTGGACCTTGACTTGTATAATCATTCAAGTGTTGTTTAATCACTGTAAGAGTCATGGTTAGGATTTTTTCCTTTTTTTTTCTTTTCTGCTAATGCTATAATTTTACCCGGCATGGGTTAACTTAATGGAGTAGATACTTTGTCTATAGTACTGGTTAAGGCTTTTTCACGAAACTTAACGGTTTGAGCATACTTCCTCACTAGTTTAACTGGCATACTGAAATAATAGAATTTAGAGAATTTCCTTTGAGATCCATGGTTGTACTACCCATATACAAAACCCTTTGTTGGCTTTGCTGGAACCTTAAGATGAACAAACTAATCAAATTGCAAATGTCATCATTCTGATTTTTTTTTTTTTTTTTTTGCTTTGTGTGTGTAGCCTTTGCCACATTAAAAAATTAAGAATATTTTTTGGGAAGAGGCTTTCTTTAAAGCTACATTGTCAACTAAGTTTTGAGTTCTTCAAGGGTAGGAAGATAGTTCTTATTTTTGATAATTACTATTTGCTTTATTGTATTTTTATTCCTTTTTTAATATTAAAAAGCGTAAGGAAGATAGCCCAAATTATTCAACTACTCAGACGATGTTGTTCAGGTTAAAAAAATATACAAGAAAATTCAAGTGATATATAATGGTAATAATAAAGTCCCCCTCTGATCTTACCCCTGTCCCTGTACACCTACCACTTCTCGCACTCTCCTCAGAGGTAACCATAGCTAAGATTTTTTGGTTTGTCTTCCAAAACGTCCTTACAAATATAGCAGCCTGTCATTTTAATATTCTTTGTATCTAGTCCATAGTAGGTATATCTATCAGTTTCTGCTAGGTTGTGCTACCATAACAACAGCTTCAAATTTCAGTGGCTCACAACACTGGTTTATTTCTTGCTAACATTATACCTTGTCAGCTGTGGATTGGCTGCAGCAGTTTTGGAACCCTGGCTGAAGGAGCGGCCCCTGTCTGTGATACATTATTTGCATGGCAGAGGGAAAGAGCAGGAAAACTGATGCAAACATGCAGGGCCTCTTAAAGCTTCTCCTCAGTCAAGGTGTTCATGAATCATTCACATGTCATTGGCCAAAGCAAGTCATATGGTCAAGCTCATTGTCAGTGTGCCAGGGATGAATACTCCTCCCACAGGTGGCACTGCAAGTCACATAATAATGGGTAAGGGTGTATAATCCTCTTAAGGAAGGGACAGAGAGAGTAAAAAATTAGGAACAGTAACATAGTCTGCCCCAGGAAGTGCTCAGTAAATGCTTGTTAGATGGGTTGTTTTGAATCTGTATAAGTTTTTTTTTTAATGGAATATTCAAACATACACAGAAGTTCAGAGAACAGTATGAAGAACCTCCATGTTCCCATCATTAGCTTCAGTAATTATCAGTGCATGGACAGTCTTGGTTCATCTATTTCCTTGCCCTGCTTCTCCATCAGATTATTTTGACGCAGTTTCCAGATATTTCAACCATACATATTTCACTAAGTATCTCTGAAAGATAAAGTCTGCAAGTGTGACTTCCTTTAGTAAATTCTTACTAATAGTTACTTACTATTAGTAAGAATTTAATAGTTTGAGGTAATGATACTAGGGACTGACAGGTATCGAGTAGGAGAGGATGTTCATGGAGTGCATCTGGAATTTGACATCCAGAACCCTGTTTTGATTTCATTTTGAATATTTCTGGAGGAGGCTTACAGCAGAATGTCATGTGTTTTCCCAGCACCTCCTTTTCTCCACTTCAGAGAGAGAGAGAGAGAGAGAGAGAGAGAGTGTGTGTGTGTGTGTGTGTGTGTGTGTGTGTGTGTGTGTGTAGCAGAAGCAGGTAATTAACCCCTGGAAAAAATAACATTGCAACAGATTTGATTTGCAGGAGGTTTCATTTCTCACTGAGCCTCTGTTGGAATGATGCCAACTGAAAGGAATCCCAGCCCTTAATGGCTCTGAGTCTTCTGGGAGTTCCCAGTCAGTGATGTTATTTACTCTGAAGGAGGAACATCAGAACTATTTATAAAAATCTTACATTCACCTATCCTGTTTGCTGTGCAGAGAAAGGCTTTATCAGTCTTTAAGGAGATCTCTAAGATGATCTAAAAGTGAGGAAGAGAGTCTTAACTTTAGTTTAGAAATAATTAAAGACACTTGCCACTCCTTGGGTTAGTTGTCTGAGGGACTTAAAGCCTCCATTTTGACTCAAGACTTTATAGATGTTATTAGCATGCAGTATAATACAATAAGTTTACTTGTCATTTCTTCTTTATGCATCTAAGATCATCAGCTTCACAGGAAATTCTTTGGGGAAGGGGTGTTACGTAATTAACGGCGGGAAGCAAATTAAACAGATAAAATCCCTTCAGTTTGTAGATTGGCAGGTGACTGTGAATTGATCAAAGAGATTTATACAGACTATTGAGTAAATTATTATATATAGCATGATGAAAGTAGTTTATTTTAGTATAGTATTACTAGCTAATTTTGCTTTTTTGATGGGCTTCTTTCACTGTGCTTAGAAACACTTAGGTTAAAATGGTCTTTCTAGGTATCCAAATGGTGTATTTTCTTTAATTAAGTTATATTGTTAGTCTCATTTCAGGATCTGCGTAGTAACTGCAGTAGTAAATGCTTGGCTTGTAAAATCATTGGCTTGTAAATACAATTTTTATTTAAATTTGAGTTTTTCTTGGCATTGAACTGATTCTGGCTTTGGTTGCTTGGGACAATATAGTCTATTTAAAATGTAAATAGTTTTTTCCCATGGAGAATAACTCCTGGACTTGGCCATTGTTCATGTTATTTTTTTGTTGTATCACAATAGAAAAACATTCGTTTTCAGAGATGATAATTTGTCGGTACCTTTGTCAGAGTAATATATTTGTACTTTGGTTGCATTTGTTAGTTGCACAATTTGGGGAAAGGTTTGTGGTTTCCAGTTACTATATTTACCCAGAAGCTCTACAAGATCAGAATCCTTGAGACAGCATTTAAAAGTAAGTTGGGTGTGTTGCATGGATGTGACTAGTAAAAAAAAGAGAAGCTTCTCCCATGCAATTATTACTTAATAGGATACAAGGTACAATTCTGTTCCAAAAATAGGCATTAAGTACAATTTTATATGGATAAATATTAGCAATTATATTAATTTTGATTCCACTGGCAGAATTCTTTTCGAGTCTTTTTCAGAAGTTAAAAGTAGCTGTTAAAGGAAAAGATATTTCAGCTCTTAATTTTATATGTGTATATATATATTTTTATATAATATATACATATATGTGTATATATTTTTAGCTTTTTGTAAAAGAGAGCAATAGAAGAGAACTGATTGAAGGTGATGTAGAAAAAAGAGCCTCCAGGGCTTAGTGTGTCTGACTTATTCTGCTTATTGTATCTGGGAGACCGTAGGCAAACTCTCTGAACAGCAGTTTAGTTTCTTCATCTGTAAAAACGAGGGTAACAGTATTTACTTTGCAGAGCCGTTGGGACAGCTAAGTGAGAATGTATTTAAGTACCTATAACAGAAGAAGTCAGAAGTTAGAGTAGCTGTTACTGTTTAAATCTCTGAAATTAGTTTGGCTTTCCTAAAATTTAATCTATGCTTGTAAAATTATTTTGAATTCACTCATAGGTATTTGCTGCTGCTACTGTGACAGTGTTTTCTCCTTGCTGTGATAATATTCCTTATCCTTTATATTTCAAATTATAGGTGGTTTTTAGAATTAAGATACATTTGAAAGTGAGGAATAGACAAAAGAGGAGACAGTTATTTCAGTTCAGACTGAAACAGTAACCCTTCTAGTTGGTGAATTGGTAAGACTTTTAGGCTTGGCAGTTGACGTTTAAATCTGTCTTTGATCACTCAGGATTTGTCCAGTTCTGTCTTTACAACATTAGGCCATTTGTTTATTCATTTATTCAGTAAATAATGAATGCCCACTCTGCATGTGTTGGTAAAGTTACTCTGAGCTCTTGCTACCGGCTGATTTATATTTAACAATTGAGAAATTTACCTGTTAGAGTGATTTCCATTGACTCATGCTGAAGATTAAGGTGAGAAGTCATGTGTATTTTGGGGAAATAGTGGTATGAAGTTATCAGTGATGAAATTTATCTTATTTTCCAAATTAAATTGTTGTGTCCCATCACATACTATCCTGTTATGTTTTTTTTTCAGTTTAATTATATTTTGGTGAGTTACCTAAAGTGGAAAGTGCAGTGTTTTACGTTGAAATTTAAGAAGCTTTAGATGTTCATTGGTTTTGAATAGAAGAAATCATATTTTATTGATTAGGTATTGCTTTAGTCACTCTTTGAAGGAGAACCTCTCTACTCATTATCTACCTCTTTGAAGGTTAAGCCTATGCTTTGTACATCCAGTGGTAAATATGTTGATTTTATCAGAGATTCTGGAAGCTACAATAGTTTGTTTAGCAAGACAGTACTTAAATCCTGAGCACTTGCTGCACTAGCATTTTATACTTCAGAAGGGTGGAAAGATGACTGTGGGCAAAAAGTAACATTTTAAGATAGAGGAAATTTAGTCTTATAAAGAAATTTGGGATGTGGGAAAGGATTTCATGTTTATTGAGTACATACTAAGTGCCAGGCACTGTCCCAGGAACTTTCTGTGTATCGTCTTTTTCAGTCTTTTAGCTGTGTAAGTTAAATATTGTTCTCAGGTTAAAAAAGAAAAATGAGGCTTTAAGACAGGCACTAACTTGTATAAGGTCCTATAGTTTCTAAGCAGAAGAGTTGGGATTATGATTCCAATGCTCATTTTCTTTTGGTCTTCTGGTCTCAGGCTTGATTATACTGAGTAAGATTGGCTCATCTGGATAAGTAAGTTGATCTTTTCAATCAGTTAGATAAAGCCCAGAAAGTAGAGTTTTGTCTTCAACAACACCATTAAAGTGTTGTCTTACATTTTAATTTTATAACTCTATTTTATTCTTTCTATTTTTAATCACCTATTTACCTGTACTCCCTTTTCCAGATTTCTGACATGAGGGATTTTGTCTCATTTCCTCTAAAGAATGGCTACATTGTGTTTTGGTTTCTTATTCATTGCTTTAAATACACACACATCTGTAAACACTGGACTCTTTTGAAGCCTAATACACATTGCTTATAGATCATTTTCCATTATAACTATTCTAAAGTTCTTTTAAGAAGTTTAAGGCCCATCTAAAACAAGTTTCGTGAGGTTTTTGTTTTGTTTTGTTTTTTGGTATTGTTTTGTTTTTTTGTATTGTAGGCACACAAAGCAGTAAGAAGGGACTCAAAGAATTGTTATAATGAGTATCTAAGAGGAAGAAAAGGCAGAAATGAATGGTTTTAATGCTAGGTGATCAGGCCTTTGTGAAGTATAAGTGATTTAAGCATATTGGGTTTAAGTTTTTCCTAAGCAAGAGTTTTTGTTTGGTTAAGTGACAATGGAGATAATACTTTCTTTTTAAGGACTTCTTGTTACAGTAATGATCTTCCCTTTATATTTTATCATTCAGTTTATCTTTTTTACCACTTAAATATGTAAATATCCCTTTTATTCTAAAGCTCTAAATTTATCTTCTGAGCCATAAAACAGTTACTTTTTCATTTTTTTCTCTGTAAAGACTTTTTCTGTTGTTACTGAAATTCTATGGCATGAATCATTTTGGTTCAGCTACTTTTTATGCCATAACATTGGAAGGAAGATTCGCTTAAGAGATATTTAAGTGTATTTTCTAACCTAGTCCGTTTTAAGTATAATTTTTTTTTTTGCATTTTCTTAGTAACTTCAGAGAATCTAGAACAGAGATAGGCAGATAGTTGATTTAAAAAAGAAGCCTATGAACTAAATCTTTTATTGAATAAGTACTGCTTCTAGGTAGAGAAAGAGTAGGAAATTACAATTTGAGAATTATATTACTAGGTCTAAAACCCACAGAGAGGATGCATGCAAAAAAGCAATGCCCTTTGAAGCATTCTTATGGATGTGGAGACTTTTCTAACCCTTAGGGAGATCTGCAGACATCCGCTATGCTCAGTTCTGGGAAGCTGCTTTTTCCCATGCTTGCAGCCTCCCTGTGGGGTAAAGGTCTGTTAATTTTGCATAAATATTTACCATATCTCATTTTAGCTAGCATTGCTTCCTCACACTGTTAGCAATAAGGAAACCTTTGCTTATCCAGCTTGAAAAGTTTACTGTTCTCGATATGACTAGTCTGGAGTGTGTTCTGTTATTTTCTGAGGGTTGCTAAAGTTTAAAAGATCAGATTGGAAAAAATAACAAGGAGATATACAACCAATTCATAGTCTGGTTATGATAGAAATATTTGCCCACCCTTATTTTTTTGTATTTAAAAATGAGAAGGTTATCACACAACAGTGTAATTCACTTCAGTCTTGTCACATCTAACAGGTGAAATTATTGTCACTTTCATGTATTTATTTGTATAATGCTAGTAGTAGTTTATATCTGCATTTACTATACTTTTACAACTGTTTCCTCACTTAGTAGCACTAACAGTTTCTGTGTATCAAGCATCATTCTAAATGCTTTATAGGCGTTACATTTCATACATATAACAACATCACAAGGCAGATACCATTCCCATTTTACAGATGAGGAGAAACAGATTCAGAGACATTCATTGACTAGTCCAGTATTTCCCAGCTAGTATGTTTTTGAAGCCAGGTTTCTAATCCTGGTCTTTGACTCTTGGTTCATTGTATTTGCTACTGCGCATAATTTTGGGTACCTATCATTTTCATAAAGTTAGAATCTAAACACAAATAGAAAGTATAAAATTCAAATATAAGGAGTTTCAGCCAAAGAAGGTTATTTGGTTTCTTTTCATATAATTTACAGCAGCAGTTTCTAAATTGTGTTCCAGCGAACATTGGGAACAAATATATATTTCTTTAATAGAAATATAATTTTTTATTTTGCTAAATTGTCTTTTGATCCCTACATTGTCTCAGGCGCTCAAGGCAAAAGGTAGAATGTAAAATGGGATGACTGTGTCATCCTCAAACTTTTATTATTTAAAAAAGATCCCTTCCATTTTATTAGTCAAAAGCAGTCCAATATTTGCAATTTCATATGATTTATCCTGGGAGCTTTAGCAGGATGAATACATCTTAGATCTTGTCATTGCTTGGAAGGATTCTACTTTCAAATTTTTGTGTTTTTCTATCTCTTACCTTCTCTTCCTTCCTTATGCCCTTTTGCATTATTCTTTTCCTTCATTGTCATCACCAGGCTTATCATCTCTTATTTGGTGCCATCTAGAACCTCTCCTGTTCCTCAACCTTTCATTTATTTCCAGTTGAGTCTTTTTGCCATTCCCTGCACTTTTCTGACCACGTAGTAGATACCCAGTAGATTCCCTGGATTACCTATCATTTTTCTTTAGAGTGGCCTAGCAAAAGTTACTTCAAAGATGATACCTTCTATTTTGACCTTTTTCACTCTTTCTTTACCTACCTAGGAGGCAGTAACCCAACCATTAATCTCTCCATCCAAAATATATTTTTTGAGTAAAAGTTTTACAATAGGTACTGTAATACTTTATACATATTATTTTACTTAATTTTCATAATGACTCTGTGAAGTAATGGGTTTTGTTATAAAATGGCCATTTGACAGGGGAAGAAACAGAAGCTCAGGGAGTGTAAGTGGCCTGCCTAGTGAGTGGGAAAACTGGGATATTAGTCTAAATTTGTCTGTCTTTGCAACCTGTATTCTTAAATACTATACAATACTACCAGATATAGTCAGCTTTGAATCAGGTACAGTTTCTGCATTTTAGGAGTTCTAGTCTAATAGAGACAGACATGTGGACAGCTAAGTGCACAAGGTACAGTGGGGACTTGAGAAGAATCAATACTTTCTGGATAAAATGTTGGTGGGAATGCAAGCTGGTGCAGCCACTCTGGAAAACAGTATGGAAGTTCCTCAAAAAGTTGAAAATGGAGCTACCCTACAACCCAGCAATCACTCTACTGGGTATTTACTCTAAAGATACAAATGTAGTGATCTGCTGGGGCACGTGCACCTGAATGTTTATAGCAGCAATGTCCACAATAGCCAAACTATGGAAAGAACCTAGATGTCCATCAACAGATGAATGGATAAAGAAGATGTGATACGGGAGCCTGTGTGGCTCAGTGGGTTAAAGCCTATGCGTTCGGCTCAGGTCATGATCTCAGGGTCCTGGGATCGAGGCTCGCATCGGGCTCCCTGCTCAGTGGGGAGCCTGCTCCCCCCCCCGTCAAATAAATAAATAAATCTTAAAAAAAAAAGATGTGATACACACACACACACACACACACACACACACACACACACACACACACACTGGAATACTATGCAGCCATCAAAAAAGAAATCTTGCCGTTTGCAGTGATGTGGAAGGAACTAGAGGGTATTATGCTACGTGAAATAAGTCAGTCAGAGAAAGACAATTATCATATAATTTCTCTGATACGAGGAATTTGAGGGGCAGGGTGGGAGGTTGTGGGGTGTAGGGAGGGAAAAAATGAAACAAGATGGGATCGGGAAGGAGACAAACCATGAGAGACTCTTAATCTCATGAAGCAAACAGAGTTATTGGGGAGTGGGAGGGTAGGGATAGGGTGATAGGGTGGATGGGTTATGGACATTGGGGAGGGTTATGGACATATGGCGAGTGCTGTGAAGTGTGTAAGCCTGATGATTCACAGACCTATACCCCTGGGGCAAATAAAAAATAAATAAATAAAATAAAATGAAAAAAAAAAAAAAGAAAAAGAAAAGAAATAGCTTCATAGAGGAAGTGAATACTTCCTTTGAATCTTGAAACAAGGGGTATAGTTACCAGACAGGCGAGGGATAGAAGAGCATTTCAGGTAGACGTAGCAGTGTGAACAAAGGCACAGAGGTGAAATATGAAATAGCTCATGTTTTCTGGGAATGCCTGTAGGTGATTAGAGCAGGGAGGTTAATGAGGGGCACAGCAGTTGGTTAAGTTGCAGTGATAGGAGGCACCAGATTATTTTTATGTTCTGAGGAGGTTGGGTTTTATCCTCTGGATTGTAGGAAGAGACTGAAAAGTTATAATAAGAAGTGAAATAAGATCAGTGTTATGTCATAAGAATCATCATTTGGGTGGCAGTGTGAAGAATCAGTTAATCTCGAGAAGCAGTTTTAGGGGCAGAGAGACCAACAGGGAGGCGTTTTTCAATAATCCGGATGAAAAAATGAAGTCCTAAACTGAAATTGTGACAATATCCAGAAGAGAGAAGAGACGAATAGAGCTATTAAGAATATCAGTAGTATGAAAAGGGAAGGTGGTGAAAATGAGAACCTTTCTGGCTTGGGTGTGGATGTTGGTACCATTTGCCAAGATGGGCAATATAAAAGGGAGGAGGCACGATTTTGTTTTGTTTTGTTATTTTTGTTTGGTTGACTGGGTAGATGAAAGATTGAGAAGAGAACAGATATAGTAAGGGGCAGATTTTGTTTAATGTGCTATAGTAGTTGTCTCTTGCTGCGTATAGGTTATCCCAAATCAGTAAATACCTGCATTATTCAACATGGTATCCATAAGACACACGTGGCCATTTAAATTTAAATTAGTTGCAATTAGGTAAAATTGAAAATGTAATTCTTCAGTCACACTAACCATGGTTGAGTGTTCAGTAGCCACATGTAGTCAGTGGGTACTGTGTTGGACATTAGACATAGAACATTTTAATCAGGGGCCCTGGGTGGCTCAGTTGGTTAAGCCTCCGGCTCTTGGTTTCCACTCAGGTCATGATCTCAGATTTGTGAGATTAAGCCCCATGTTGGTCTCCATGCTCCGCACAGAGTCTGCCTGACCCTCTCCCTCTGCTCTTTCCCCCTGCTCGCTCTTTCTCTCAAATAAATAAAATCTTTTTTTAAAAAGGAACATTTTAATCATTGCAGAAAGTCTGTTGGACACTGCTGCTAAACATTTATTATCTCATTCTGTTTGCTATGATCAAGTCTGGGAGCAACTTAGCTGGGTGGTTCTGCTTCAAGGTCTCTAATGAGCTTGTAGTCAAGATGTCTGCTACTGAAGCAAAGGTTTGAAGGAAGCTGGTGCATCCTCTTCCAAGGTGACTCACTCACATGCTAGGTAGGTGAGTGCTGGTTGTTGGTAGGAGGCCTCAGTTCCTCGTCAGGCAGACCTTTTTCCATAGGAAGTTTGAGGCAGCTGGCTTTATCCAGAGCAAATGATCTTAGAGAGCATGGTGGAACCATAATAACCGTTATGAGCAGACCTCAGTCAGAAGTCACACTGTCATTTTTGTACTAGTTGATAACACAGATCAATTCTATTCAGTGTGGGGAAGGACCTATACAGAGCATGAATTCCAGGAGGCAAGATTCATTGGGGGATATTTTAGAGGCTAAGCACCACAGGTACCTATGGAATATCGAGATGTAAATGGCTAATTGGTGACATATGTGTCATCTATACAGAGGTGAGGGCTTAGCTACTGCTATTGTGTTTGTGATGGTAGTTGAAGTAATTTGAATGGGTGAGTTCAAAAGAGCGAGATTACATGGGAAGGATAGCCAAAATAATATCTTGGGGGAGGAGAGAAGTGGTTTTCAAAGGCTGTTAAGAAATGGTTATAGGGAATCAAGGCAGTGATTACAGAGGAGTAGGAGGAGTACCAGGAGAGCGCAGTATATACAAAGGAAAACTTCAGGAAGGGATAAAAGTTGAAAGTAAAATGTAATTAACATTACTAAATGATACAGAGTAGTCGAGTAAAACATAGGAGAGTTATTCTTCCAAAAATTATGTATTGAATAACTATGCAAAGAACCAGAAAAAATTATGTAGAAAATCAGACAAAGTTTCTAGTAACTTACAGAGGCATACCTATGAGATATTGTGAGTTCAGTTCCAGATCACTGCAATAAAGTAAATATAATAAAGCAAGTCAAATGAATTTTTTTGTTTTCCAGTGCATATAAAAGTTATGTTTGCAGCATATTGTAGTCTTTTGAGCGTGCAATTGAATTATGTCTAAAAAAAGTACATACCTTACCTAAAAATACTTAGTACTAAAAAAATGCTAACCATCATTTGAGCTTTCAGCAAGCCCTAATCACTGATCACAGATCACTATAACAATACAATAATAATGAAAAATTTTGAAATATTGTGAGAATTGCCAAACTGTGATACACAGACATGAAGTAAACAAATGTTGGGAAAATGTCACTGATGGACTTGCTTGATTCAGGGTTACCACAGACTTTCAATTTGTGAAAAATGCAGTATATGGAGTGCTATAAAATGAGCTATGACTGTAATACAGGCTGAGGAGACCATGGTCAAGGGAAGTTTTCTTGGAAGAAGGTAATATGTTTGTGATGAACCTCTTTAAAAGGTAAGGATTTGGGCACCTGGGTGGTTCAGTGGGTTAAAGCCTCTGCCTTTGGCTCAGGTCATGATCTCAGGGTTCTGGGATCAAGTCCCGCATCGGGCTCCCTGCTCAGCGGGGAGCCTGCTTCCTCCTCTCTCTCTGCCTGCCTCTCTGCCTACTTGTAATCTCTATCTGTCAAATAAATAAATAAATAAATCTTAAAAAAAATAAATAAAAGTTAAGGATTTGAGTTAGGTGTTTAGGTGTGGGGGTGTGTGGTGGTGGTGGTTTTATGGATAATAGAATGGACATTTTAGACAAAGTTTGTGTTTTTTTATGTGTGGAATATCGCTAGAACATAAAATTTGTAATGAAGCAAAGTGGTGAGAAGAGAGACTGGAAAGGTAATTAGAGTGGTCTTGAGTGCATGATAAGGAACTTGCCTTTATCTTGTAGGCTCTTTTTTTCTATACTTAAATTATTTGGATACTACCTTGATAATGTGCCATAGTCTTATAATCACTGAGTTACTTATTTCTTTTAAAGAGACAGAATATGTTTTATATAATATTGCTTGTAATTTTAACATGAGTTGTTGTAATGTGTTTATTAATAACGCTTTTGAAATTGAAAATCCCTTTCTAAAAAGAAGTTTATTTCCTTATTATAAATAGAAAATTAACATTTTTGCCACTTATAGAAGGCAACAATAGAAAATTATGCACTATTATTAAATTTTTAAAAATTAAAAATGAAATGCATAGTGCATCTTTTTTTTCCCCTAAAGATTTTATTTATTTATTTGAAAACAGAGAGAGAGATTGCAAGTAGCCAGAGAGGCAGGCAGAGAGAGAGGAGGAAGCAGGCTCCCCGCTGAGCAGAGAGCCCGATGCGGGGCTTGATCCCAGGACCCTGAGATCATGACACAAGCCGAAGGCAGAGGCTTTAACCCACTGAGCCACCCAGGCACCCCCATAGTACATCCTTTGATTTACAGAAGTGTCTGCCTAAAAATCAGTTCCTCAGTGAAAAAACTGGTTTTAGTCAGCAATGAAGGGATATTTGTTTGGACATTGCTTGGTATATAACTAAGATGAGACTTAAGATCATTAGGACAGATGCATTGTTAAAATTTTGATGTTAACAAATACCGAGAAAGTTGACTCTCAAGTATTTGTAGTTGGAAAGGTCTAGAAGCTAGTTAATGGACAACTTTGATCAGGAGTTATATACTAATAAATATTAGGTCTTTTTTTTCCAAAAAATCACCTAAAGGAATTTTTAGAATTTGTTCTTCTGAATGTGTCAAGTTATTTATTAGGTGATGTTCATGAAATGGAAAAACGGGTTCCTCATCTACTCTTTGCTGCCATCCAGTTTGGGAAAGTTGTGAAAAATATCAGCTTTTTCAAGCATCTTTTATAACATTCAGAATATTTTCAGTAGTTTTTCAGAGGAGTCCTTAAGTGGTCCTTTCAGAGAAGAAAAAAAAAATCCAATTCACATATCTTGTGATTCTTGTTTTTCAGTTATCTTGTTCACTTTGTTTTTTCTGCATGGAATACTTAAATTTGTCAGGATAAATTTAAGTTGTTCACATGAGCAGATATATTTGTCAAGATGTGCTTATTTGCAGAGCTTGTCTCAGTCATGCATATGATCTCACAAATTGAAGATTTCTTCCAAAATATTTGAAATTCTTCCTGCATCTTAAATGGATGTGTGAAGACTTTTCCACTATTTCTGCCAGATTATACATAGTTCCAATTTTGAAGTTAAGATAGGGAATACTCTCATAAGATTTTGAATGAATGTTTTTGAGCTGTAATCCTGACAGAGAGCATGCACATAACGAACGGTGTTAGAGATGCTGCACAAGTGCCCAGGAAGAGTATCATTCCTGATGTGAAGATACAGCTTTGTATGTCTCAGGGTTGCTGGTTACAGTTAAGAAACTGTTGGAAGAAATGTGGTAAAGATGGATGGTCATTTAGGAATTCGTGAAGTCCTATAACATCCAGGGTAGCTAAACGTGACCAAGTCATGTTTGACCAATATATTTAGGAAGAAGAGAGAGGAGAAATAATAGTTGAAATCTCTCCATCAATCTAACGGACTCAGTCCATTTCCTTTGTAGAGCATGATTTCTACCTGTAGTGGGTTAAATGCTTGTGTGCAGGAGGCCACTTCATAGTATGTCTGAATACTTCTGCTTCCGTTTGAACAACATAATCCCAACCTGTTGTACTTGTATTGGAATTAGATAGTTGAGTTAAATATTATGAAAACCGATGAAATATGAGCATAAAAAAGAAAGGCATTTCTGTGACAACTGAGTTGTGTGCACTTTGGAAATGCAAGTAGAGACTTGTCACTAAAGAAATTGCTGTCATATTAGATGTGACTGAAAAGCAACAATTAGCTATTTGGGAAAAAAGTAGAGTCTAGTGAGTATTTTTAGTTTCTTGCTCCACTGTAAGGAAACTGAAACAGGAAATAAATCATAGCTGAGGTATTTTAGTACAGTTTATACAAGAAAGATAATAGGGGACTCCAATCAACACATCCTTATTTAAGGAAAAGGCCTTGATCCTGTGTTTAAAAATTGGGTAAATAAATGTACACTTACGTATTTTAAATTGAAATGAAGCTTCAGGTATATATGAACGTTTATTTTTTTTTTAAACACTACTTTAACTGCTCTTTTCCATTAAATGACCAATCACTGGTATCAGTGAATTGAATAGAACAGTTTTTACTCTATGGCTGAAGGCATGTCATGACTTTGGGAGATTTGAAGAGAAGGAGACATCTGAATGCTTCTTTTTCAAGGCTCCTCTAATGATGGTAACAGGTGTGCGAATTGTTAGTGTTCCTACTTCCAAGAATGCTTTACTTGCATTTCACTTTTACTTTTTTAAAATTTAATAATGGTTTGTATTCTTTTGTCTACTGTTGCCTTCTATTTGTGGCAAATAATATTGACTTTTTATTTATAATAGTGAAATAAAGCTTCCTTCTGAAATGAAAACAGTAGTACTTAGAGGAAAACATTAAGTAACTAATAGTTCAGGGATTTTGTGACTGGAAGATCAGCAAGGTAGTATGTAAGTGTGGGAAACAGTAGCCTACAGGTTAAAGGCAAGTTCCTTAACATGCACTTAAGACCACTCACAATATGGCCTTTGTCTGACTTTTCCAGTGACATGTCTCACCACTTTCAGTTACTCAGACATCATTTTGGTCAGCATAGGGACAGCCTCGTCTCAAGAATTGAGCCCAGACTGGATCCGGAAGATAGTCGGGAGGGAATTTGATAGCACTGAGGACAGTGCTTTGGATGGAGAAATCATGGAACTAATTTTTCCAGCTTTACTGAGCTTGTCTGTCTGATTCACTTTTGTGTTCCATACCGAGAAGGCAGTATGCAGTAAATATTTGAATAGATGAATGAATAAATAAGTAAACCCAAAGTAAGAGCTGTTGTGTCTTATAGCATAAGGCGTAATCTGGAGTACCAAGCAAAAAATTTCAGAAAAATCTCAGAGGCCGTGCCTTTCTGTGTCAGGAACTTTATCTTCTTTCTTTCTTTCTTTTTTTAATTGTAATTTAAACAAATAGGTCATGCCAGGAAGCATTGTGGTAAAGCAGTGTTTTTTATACTCTGCAATTGAGCATATAAATTGGTTTTAAACTTTACAGAAGATAAGTTGACAATGTAGTTCAAAGGCCTAAGAAATATTTAAACCTTTTGGTCTAGTAGTGCCAATTTTGGTATATATCTCAAGACATAAAAGGAAATAAAGTTTTAGTTATCAGTTTTTATGCAGAGATGTCAGCCCCAGCATTATTTGTAGTAGAGGCGAAGAGGACTCAATCTAAATCTGGTGCTCTCAAGAGGTAGAGCTAGAAATCGTAATGGCAAAAACTGTGAGGACACCATTGTTACTGTATGACATTTGATAGAATATTATATATTTGAGAACTGAAGACATTTTTGAGTAAATTTTAATGGGAGAGTGTCCATGGCATGTGAAAAGTAGGAGATAAAACTTCAAATATAATGCCAGTTATGTTTTAAAAACATATAGTGTTTAAAATTTAATATATAGACTTCTAGGTCATGTATTAATTTTTTAAATGTTTCTGGGTTGTGAGGTTATGGATGATTTTTGTCTTACTTTTTATATTTATCTGTATTTTCCAGGCTTTCAATGATGAATTCATGTTGCTTTTGTAATTAAGAAATATTTTGTTTGTTTGCTTGTTTTTTAAAGATTTTATTTATTTATGTATTTGACAGAGAGAGAGAGAGAGATCACAAGTAGGCAGAGAGGCAGGCAGAGAGAGGAGGAAGCAGGCTCCCTGCCAAGCAGAGAGCCCGATGAGGGCCTCGATCCCAGGACCCTGAGATCATGACCTGAGCCGAAAGCAGAGGCTTTGAGCTGAAAGCAGAGGCTTTAACCCACTGAGCCACCCAGGCGCCCAGAAATATTTTGTTTTTAAGTGAAAACCCTACCTAGTTTTTATTCGTTTATTTGATTTTTATTTTAATGGAAAAGTAAGTTAGTAATCTGAATGATACTTAGAGGGAAGTGATTCTTTTTTTTTTTTTTTTTTAAAGCAAGCTCTAGGCCCAATGTGGGGCATGAACTTACGACCCCAAGATCAAGAATCCCATGCTCTACCGACTGACCCAGCCAGGCGCCCTGAGAAGAAAGTACATCTTGAGGCTAGGAATGCACTTGGGAGGCCTCTGTGGGAGACAGAAGTTCCTGCAAGGGGGCACTGGTGATAGGGTTGCAGAGGACTATAGTGACGAACAAGATAGAGGAAATAAAGGAAAATGAAGGCTCTAGGAAGCCCCTGCATCTGGATGTTTAATATAAATATAAAGAATTTGAGATCAAAGTTTGGCTCTTAAAAAAATGTATTCTTATTTGTGGAACATATAAATTTCATGTGGTCATTAACAACTTCAGGTTCTGTTTTCTTTTCTTTTTTCTTTTAAGAGTTTATCTATTTGAGAGAGAGAGAGAGAGAGAGGGCACAAGCAGGGTGGGAGGGGCAGAGGGAAAGAGAGAAGGAGACTCCCCGTTGAACAGGGAACCTCACCCAGGGATCCATCCCAGGACCCTGAGATCATGACCTGAGCTGAAGGCAGATGCTTAACCAACTGAGCCACCCAGGGACCAGATTCTGTTTTCTTTATACTACTTTAAATCTTCTTTTGTTGAAGATCCTATTTCTAATTTGTTAAGGTTAAGAACAGATACATGATAGGACTATGAAGATAATATGTTTCTGACATCTGTCACCCTGTGGGGTTGCTAGTCAGTGGAGCTGGTTGTCCTGATAGGTATTAGCTGACTCTATTGCTAATTTATATGCACCACTCCTAAAACTATAATCTTAGTGAAAAAGGGCACCTCCCAAGTAAGGAAGGATAATTTTTAGATCAAATTGGATAAATTATGTGTACTCCTGGTAGGACTTCCAACAACAACAACAACAACAAAAGAAGCAGGAAAAAAAATAACCTGCCAACTATTCCTCCATTGCAAGACTCTGGAAAAAGGGTCAATTAAAAACAAAACAGTATCTTTCTTGATGACTCCAAATTTAATTTAAATTTAAACATATCTGGGGGCGCCTGGGTAGCTCAGTCGGTTGGGCATCCGACTCTTGATTTTGGCTCAGGTCATGATCTGAGGGGTCATGGGATTGAGCCCCGTGTTGGGTTCCACACTCAGCTCGGAGTCTGCTTGAGATTATCTCCTCCCTTTGCTCCTTCACCCTGCTCCTGCTCTCTCACTAGAGCTCTCACTTTCTGTCTCTCAAATAAAGAAATAAAATCCTTAATTTTAAATGTATCTGCTTCAGGGGAGTTACATTAGATTTCTTTTTAAAATTTTTTCATAATGCTGTGGGCAACAAAATAATACAGTGAGTGCTCTGTTCTTGTGTATCAAATATGAGGTTTCTTATTTTTTGACAAAAGTATTAGCTAATCTCTTCCCTTTTCTGACTGTGAGCAGCAGGTAAATTAATATGACCACAGTCTGACCCCCAGTCCTGACTCCAGTTACCTAATTCTAAACTTACCTATCTTCCTTCCTTGGAGGTCACATGATAACGTATATTCCATATAGGCGGGTAAAAACAAATAGAAAAGAATCTTAGCTGGGTATTACTACATTATGGCAAAATGGAGTTGGTAGTTTTGGGAAACTTCATTGCTTCTTACTTGCAGTAGTTTTACTGCGTCTGATTCTTTTGGGGATTACACAAGTAGGAATCCTGTCATGGGAAGGAAAGAGTATATGGCTGATCTGCAGTTCTGGTATTAACATCTCAGAACTGTTGTGATATGTGAATACTTTTAAGACTTTTTCTGTAGTCTGGGGGTGGGGATATGTCAGTGGGAGTTGTCTAAGAATTATAGAAGAGCACAAAAGGATTATTTCTATTGTTTACATGCTGTTAATTTTTAAAAATGTGTTGGAATACTTTTTTAGTGATAAAACGCAAGGTTGCATTGTGGAGTAGAGAAGAAAACTTAGGTGGAATGTGAAACTTAAGATAGTATCTTTTATTTGAAGGCATTTTTATGAAAGGGAATCAGCATTTGTTCATTAACTGTTGTATCCGAGTGCTGGGCTATATGCTTGTCTCATTTAATCCTTACAACATTCCCGTAAAGCAAGTCTTTAGTTTAATCATTTGTGAGGGAATCGAGGTTCAGTGAAGTTCAGAAAGCATTGAATGGCTGAGCCAGATTTTGACCTCAGTCTGACCAGTACCCAAACCCGTGTTTTTTCCTACGTATGTTTCCCTTTTTGAAAACTTTTATAATAACTATCATCTGGCCTCAAGCATTTATAATACATAGGTGTTATTCTTTAGCTGCTGAAAAAGTAGAATTGGTTTTGTCCTTGGTTTCTAGCTATTTCCATGATAGCAGTGTGATCTTACATGGTGACTAATGACTACAGAAGTAGTCTTCTGTTTTTAATTGAAAACTTAAATTTCAGAGATAAGGGACAGCTATTGCAGAACTGGTACATGCTGATACGTTTCAGAGTTTTAAGTCAGTGAACTGATGGCATAAGCCCCTTTAAATATTACATTTATCATTTTATAGAGATTAATTAGAGTGATGCAATTTTAACAAAAGTAGGATTTTGGAGGAATAAAAGGATATCTTTTCAGGGACGCCTGGGTGGCTCAGTCGTTAAGTGTCTGCCTTCGGCTCAGGTCATGATCCCAGGTCCTGGAATTGAGCCCCACATTGGGCTCCCTGCTCAGCAGAGAGCCTGCTTCTCTCTCTCCCATTCCCTCTGCTGTGTTCCCTCTCTCACTGTCGCTCTCTCTGTCTAATATACGAATAAAATCTTTAAAAAAAAAATTCTTTTCAGTGAGTTAATTCTAAATTTAAAAAAGGAAAAAACCTATGTTTTCTCAGTGTCACTGAATAGAAGCCTCAATTAGCTGTAACATCTAATCTTAAGTTTCTTTTCCTCTCATTTTACTTCATTGTGAAATATGTCAAGCATAAGACCAAAAAAAAAAAAGAATTTAATATAATGAATATTCATGCACCTGCTACCTAGCATCATCATTTTTGGGGGAAGGGGAAGAACTAAAATTACAGATAAAGTTTTGTCTCTCCTGTGTACTTTTCCCTAATCCTATTCTCTTCTCTTCCTCTATAGAAGTAAACACTACAGTAGATTTGGTGTTTGTTACTCTCATGAATGTTTTTATACTTTTTCTCTATAGTTAGTGCATCTTCACACATTATAGAGCTTTGGGCGGCATTATTTTTAACTTCATAAAAGTTGAATTCATGTTGAATATATTTTGCAACTGGTGTTTTTAGTTGATAAAATATGATTATGGTATGAGGTAGAGATTATTTTATTTTTCCTTATAGGTAACCAGTTGTCTTGCCCCTTTTGTATAGTCTGTCTTTTCACCATTGATTTGCTGTGCTAAATTTGTCATTATATCATGTTTCCATATTCTTTGAGTTTGTGCCTTAGCTTTTTGTTCTGTTCCACTGGTGTGACTGTTTTTTTGTTTTTAGTTTCAGAGGTAGGATTTAGTGATTCATCAGTGACTATAACACCCAGTGTTCATTCCATCAAGTGTTCGCCTTAATGCCCATCACCCATTTACCCCATCCCCCCACCCATTAACCCTCAGTTCACTGGTTTGACTGTTTCCATACCAACACCAAACTGTCCAAATTACTTAAGACTGTAAGTAGAGTACGTCTCCTTACCCAGTTCTTTTTCAGAATTTTTATTGCTAGTCTTGGCTTTTTCTTTTCCCATATAAATTTTGGGATCAGCTTGTCAGGTTTCATAAAAAGCCCCACTGGATTTTTTATTGTAATTGCATTGACTATTTAGATAAATTTAGGGGAAATGAACATCTTTTTGTTATTATCTTCCTGTACATGAACATGGTATTTCTTTAGAAATTTCAGGTCTTCTTTTAGGTTCTTCAATAATAATTTGTAAGTTTATTTATTTATTTTTTAAAGGATTTATTTGACAGTGACACAGCGAGAGAGGAAACACAAGCATGGGAAGTGGGAGAGGGAGAAGCAAGCCTCCCACTTAGCAGGGAGCCAATGCGGGGCTCCATCTCAGGATCCTGGGATCATGACCTGAGCTGAAGGCAGATGCTTAATGACTGAGCCACCCAGGCGCCCCAGTAATATGTAATTTTATTCATTGAGGTCTCAAAACATTTTTTGTTAAGTTTAATTCCTAGAGCCTTTATGATTTTTTTCACTACTGTTGTGAAGATCAATTGGTCTCCCTCTTTTCCTTTCCTCCCCCTTCTTTCCTCCTTTCTTTTCTCCTTTCCTTCTTTTCTTTTACCCCTGCCACCACCTTCCTATCTCCTTTCTTCTGTCCTTCCTTCATCATCTAATATTTTAATTTTATGTTGTGTTGGCTGAAAGCCCTATTTAAGGTGGTGTGGTATAGAGAAAAGCATACAAGAGTCAGAATTGCTGTAAATGAATCCCAACGTTGTCCCTCAAAGATATGTTAACTATGTCAACTTCTCTGTTATGTTATTTGAGCCTACCTCTCCTAATCTATATAGGGAGTGTCATACTTACTTTTACACTGTCTACCTTACAGAATCAAATGAGATTAGATCATTTTTCCCAATTAAAAACTTGATGCAAAAAAGAGTAATTTCTAATGGGGGGAGTCCATTTTCCAAAATCAGACTATAGATATTTATTAAAAGCAATACTATCAAAGAAAAATACCTTAAATACATAAATTTATTTTAACTTTAAAAAATTATTTTTATTTTATTTTTATGCTTACATTTATGTATATTTAATTTATTTAATAAATCTATAATTTTATTTAATAAAATTTGTTTTATATAAAATAAATTTATTTAATTTAAATTTTAACTTAAACTTTTATATAAAATAAAATTTATATAAAATTTTATTTAATAAATTTATATATTTTTTATATTTATATTTATTTCAACGTAGGGCTTGAACTCATGACTCTGTGATCAGACTGGAGCTGAGATCAAGAGTTGGACGCTTAACAACTGAGCCACCTAGGCACCCCTAAAAATTACTTTTAATGCTTATACCCTAGATCACTTCCCAAAAGGATGTAAAGTGGTTTATAGTAAAGAACACACATGCACACATAGACACAGACAGATCCCAATTGAAGACATTAAAGTTAAAATAGGAGGTCAAGTTTTTACAGTGATGGAAGTGCACGTATGACAATTATGAGGGTTGATATGGCCATTGTGGGTAAGCCTCTCCCATTTCAGGATGCTGTGGGTTAAAATCTTAAAAAAAAAATTGGAGACACTTAACTGTAGAGAACAAACTGAGGTTGCTGTAGGGGAGATGGGTGGAGGGCTGGGGTAACTGGGTAATGGGCATTAAGGAGGACATGTGATGTAATGAGCACTGGGTATTGTATGTAACTGATGAAACACTAAATTCTATCCCCAAAATAATAATACATTATATGTTAACTAGCTTGAATTTAAATAGAACCCCCCCCAAAAAAATCAGGATGCTGTGGTAAAAAAATAAATATGATTTGGCTGTTGGTGGGTATATTTCCTCCTTTGTAACAAGTCAAATTTTTATTATCTGTCATTAACTTCATAAAAAATTATTATTCACATAGATTTCAAGACAAAAATGGGTTGTGTCTACTGCAACAGTTTTATAACAAGTTATGAGCAACTTTTTAAATGTCTTTTCTAATGACCTCTTGCAAAAACCTGAAGGGATAAGAGTGTAACTCCCCAAAACTATCCTTTGCATGGATTAAGCTACTGTTACTTGGGTATTTTATAATCCATAAGGCACTAATTTGGATTAAAATCTAGAAAAGTGGTACTCTAAACCTTTTTATGTTACCTTCATACTTTGGAATCTTTTTTTGGAATTCCATAATATTGGAATTTTTGGTGGCATCCTGAAAGCCACTAAAGCTTTTAAGAGAACTCTAGATAAGTAGTAATAACTACAGAGTAACCACTACTATAGTAAAAATGCCTTGTAAATTACAAAAGATTGTAAATTACCTGATTATTTAAGCAGTCACCATTAGCACTACTCTCTGGGTTTCAGTAGAACTGTTTACTGGTCTGATCTCCTGATAATGTTTTCTTTTGTATTCAGAAAGTAAAGTTCTCATATATTCTAATAGAAATACCATCTTTAACATGGGCTTGATATTATTTAATGCCTCTGAATTATATTTCTTTGTGCTTCACTATACACTATGTCGTATTCCAGGCCAATGCAGAGTTCCTTTTTTTTTTTTTTTAAGATTTTATTTATTTATTTGGCAGAGAGAGACACAGCGAAAGAGGGAACACAAGCAAGGGGAGTGGGAGAGGGAGAAGCAGGCTTCCCACCAAGCAGAGAGCCTGATGCGGGGCTCGATCGCAGGACCCTGGCATCAGGACCCGACCTGAAGGCAGACACCCAATGACTGAGCCACCCATGTGCCCCCCAAATACAGAGTTCTTTCTGGCAGACCTTTGCCCTAGTGTGTTACTAGTCAGTTTGCTTTGCAGGGTTCAATCTGCAATTGAAGATCAATAGCTTGATCTTCCTAGGCAAGTGATCAATAGAGTATAGGAATCCTTTCTTGGTTAACTCCTTGCATTTGAAAGATTTATTTATGGGAAACTGAAGTTTGTTTCTTAGCGATAGGACAGGTTCTCAATTTTTGTAAGGTTACCCCCCACCCCCAACAAAATTTTCCAACTTTTGATAGAAACACACAGAATTTTCAGATACGTTTGTTTTAAAATTCTGTCTCTACCATTTGTTAGCTGAGTGATCTTAAAATTACTTAGCCTCTCTGACTTAGCTTTTGTCTCTTTATCTGTAATATCTACTATATAATATCTACTTCAAGAGATTTTGAACAATATTTTTTTAATTATTAAATTGTAGGTGGTTGATAATTTTTTGTTTAAGGGGGAGATCTAGCCGAGATACCTACCTCTAGAATAAGAACAAATGCAGACACAAACAAAAGGCTCTTCAGGATGAAACTAGTCTCAAACATTTTTTTTTTCTTAGAAGTATATGTAAAGTACATATTTACATGATTTTATAATGTAAAATTTTAGACATACATTAAGTTAGGATAGTATAATGAACCTTCACATACCTGTTAGCAGCTTCAGTACTAAAATTAAAGTTTTATTTTTTTAAGATTTATTTATTTATTTGAGAGGTGGGGGAGGGGCAGAGGGAGAAGGAGAGAGAAACCCAGGTCAACTCCACAATGAGTGATGAGTGCCTGATGCAGGCCAGATCCCATGACCCTGAGATCATGACTTGAGCCGAAACCAAGAGTTGGGCACCCAACCGACTGCACCACCCAGGCACCCCTAAACCTATAATCTTTTTCAGCCATAGAAGAAGGTATAAAGTGACAGGTTCCTGCTCTTCACCCATTTGCTTAATGTGATTTACCGGATGTAGCAATCATTAAGTTGCTTTACACAAATGAAATTATATGTACTGTTTTATAACTTGAAGTTTTCATTTAGCAATATACTTTTTTTTTTTTTTTTTTTTTAAAGATTTTATTTATTCATTTGACACAGAGAGAGAGATTACAAGTAGGCAGAGAGGCAGGCAGAGAGAGAGGAGAGAGGAGGAAGCAGGCTCCCTGCCGAGCAGAGAGCCCGATGTGGGCCTCGATCCCAGGACCCTGGGATCATGACCTGAGCCGAAGGCAGCGGCTTTAACCCACTGAGCCACCCAGGCGCCCAGCAATATACTTTTTAAATATGTTTTATTTCTATGTGAGTGCCTATGCTTTGTGGCTGTGCCATATTTTATTATATAGCTATATAATAATTTCTTTAACTAGTAATGATAGGTGGTAAGACTTTAGGTGTTTTTTTTCATTTCTATGTTTTCCATATTCTTTTCAACGAACGACTATTTTTTTGATAATGATGGAAATCACTTTGAGAACAAAATTAAAATATGAAAAATGTATTTTTATGGTTACCCACAGGCAAATGTCTTCCCTTTATTATGCTGTCATTAACCACCTCCTCCTGCATGTCTCCTGTGTCCTTCTCTGATGATCATTTCAGAGTGTAACCTTTGTTCAGTGTAGGAGAGATGCTTTGACTTTTAGATATGCTTTTTCTCATAAAAATGAATTGCATAGTTAGAACTTTTTAAAAAAATTTCTATAACAGTTTTGTAATTTTGACATTGCTGGCATATTTTTTCTTGAGTAGAGAAGAAACATTCATTCCTTTTGTTTTCAATCACCCATAAAGAGTAGGGAGGTACTTCTGGAGATGAAGTTGGGATTATTGTGTACAACTAAATATGTATGTAAATGTTAGGATACTTGATAAAAAACAGCATTATTGAACTACTGAGCACCTCTAGCTGATTTTTCTGCTCAGCTCCAAAGGTTAACAAAGCCAGGAATTACAACATGGACGCCTTGCTGGCTCAGTTGGTTAAGCCTCCAATTCTTGATTTCAGCTCAGGTCATGATCTCAAGGTTGTGCGATTGAGTCCTGCATCAGGCTCCAAGTGCAGCACGGAGTCTCCTTATCCCTCTCCCTCTGCTCCTACCCCCTCCCCCTTTGTCAAATAGATAAATAAAATCTTTAAAAAAAAATACAACATAGCAGAAATTACCTTCCAAAATGCAAAATTAACCTTGTGAATTTTGGTATAACAATCAGTTCTTATGTAGTTGCAAATTTAGAAAAAAAGTTTTTTTAAAAACATTTCTCTTGTGATATTGAAGATTTTTATATGATGGTTTTAGCAAAGAATATGCTTTTATGAATAACTGATTACATTGAATCATACATTTGATTACATTCAAATCACTAATGTAACTCTATTAAGTTAAATCTACCGTACAAAGCACAGATATTGGAGACTGAAATTTAAAACATTTTTGGATATCATTTTTGGTTCTCATTTGAGGGCACATTAATAATTTGCTTTTACCCAACCAAATCTTTTTCAGATTTGTAAAAGAAACGAAAGAGATTGGTATTTCACTTTAGTTTCCCAATGAAAATTAAGAATGAAAAGAGAAATGACTCAGCAGGCTGAGAGAGACTTCCTTTAAACTCAAATGAGCATGTTCAAAATGACCCTCTCCATTTCTCCTCCCCCCATCGTTAGCCACTGTATTTCTTAGATTTTAAGCAAAATTAGTCTTCTCATCATGGAAACTGTGAACATTCATTAACAACTGGGTTTCACTTTGAAATTTATACAGCAAACACCAAAGAATGAATTGTTGTTATAATCCATGGGAGTCTTGAGATTGACGTCAAAACACCAGTACAGCTGTGTAAGCAGTGGGAAGAGTATTTTTAACATCCCTGTTAGATCATCTTTTGACCTTTCTTTTTATGCTTTCTCTTGTTCTACTAAATAGTTAAAAGAGAGAGAGAGAGAGGGAGAGAGAAAAGAAAAGAAAGCTTTATAACATAATTTTCTATCCCACGCTGTACTGATGTTCTTTAAATTAAGACTGGTACAGTCTTTCTTGATTCTCTTGCCCTGGTTATCTTTCCTTTCCTTTTCCTGTGGTGTTCTAAGTTCTGCTGCTGCAGTGGACTTTTTTAATTGTTAGTGGAGGGAGGATGAGTGTTTTTTTTTAAGTTTATTTTTTTAGAACAGGTTTAGATTTACAGAAAAATTAAAAAGCTAGTTCAGAGAGAAACATGTACTTCATACTTGCACACAGATTCTCCTGTTATTAATGTGTTACATTAGTATGGTACTTCTGGTAAAATTAATGACTGAGTTTTAATACATTATTATTCATTAGGTCCAAAGTTTATTCTGATTTCCTTAGTTTTTACCTATTGTCCTTTTTCTGTTCCAGCATCCCATGTAGGATACCATATTTCATTTAGTTGTCATGTCTCCCTGGGCTCCACTTGGCTGTGACAGTTTCTTAGACTTAACCTTGTTTTGGGGGATCTTGAAAGTTTGAGGAATACTGGTCAGGTATTTTATAATATGCCTCTCCATTGAAATGTGTCTGTTTTCCTCATGATTAGACTGGAGTTATGGGTTGGTGGAAGGAAGATCACAGGAGTATAGTGCCATTTTCATTACATCATACAAAGGGTAGTACTATCAACAGAGTTTATGACTGTTGATGACCTTGATCACCTACCTGGCCAAAGTAGGGTTCATCAGGTTTCTTTGCTGGAGAGTGTTGTAATGTTCTGATAAGATTATCGTAGTTAGGTGAATTGCTCTGTTAATTGCTTGGGCTTTAAGTATTGAAGTAAGTCATCCTATTGATATAGTGCTCATTGAAATGTTAAACATTTTTATAAATAACACGTTCAGAGCTAAGAATTAAATTTTAAAATGCTCAGCCTTTCAAGTTTTATTTTTGAAATAAAGATTTATTTTTCTGTGGAATTCTAAAGATTTTATGTTTAAAGCAACAACTTAAGTTTTATATTTTAGGTAGGGAGTTAGAGAAATTAGTCAGTTTATCAGCTATTTAAATTATGGACTTAGGGACACCTGGGTGGCTGTCTGTTAAATGTCTTTTCTTGGTTTTGGCTCAAGTCATGATCTCAGGATCCTTAGATCAAGCCCCACGGCAGGCTCTGCATTCTGCTTGTCCTTCTCCCTTGCCTTCTGCCCCCCTCCCCCAAGTGTGTGCAGGTGCACATGCTATCATGCATACTTTCTCTCTCAAATAAATAAATAATAAAGTAAGTAAATTCTGAACTTATGCTGTTTATTTTATCTTTAAAAAAATTAACTTACTTTGAGATACAACTTACCAGTGATAAAGTTCAGTCATTTTCATTGTGTATTTTGAAGAGCATTGACTGTGTGTACAGTTTTTAACTAACACATCCATAATTAAGATATAGAACATCTCCATTACCCCAAAAAGCTCTCTCATGCATCTTTTCATTTAGTTTCCTACAACCTTTGATCTGCTTTCTGTCACAAGAGTTTTTGCCTTTTCTAGAATGTCATGTAAGTGCATCATACAGTGTATGTAATCTTTTTGTGTCTGTCTTATTTAATGCTTTTTTGATTCATCCAAGTTGTTGCATGTTATGGTAATTTATTTTTCTTGCCTTCATATTCCATTGTGTGAATATGCCAGAGTTTCTTTATCCACTTATCTGTTGATGGACATTTGAATTGTTTCCAGTTTGGATTATTTTGAATAAATTTGAACCTTGACACTTGAGTTTTTATGTGATTTACATTTTCATTTCTCTTTGGTAAAAACCTTGAAGTAGGATTGCTAAGCTATATAAGTATATGTTTAACTTTATAAGAAACTGCTGAACTGTTTTCCAAAATGACTATCATTTTGCATTCTCACTAGCAAGGTAGGAGAGTTTCAGTTGCTCCACATCCTTGTCAACACTTGGTATTAACAGTCTTTTTAATTTTAGTCATTTTGGTGGGTATGAATAGCCGTTTCATTGTATTTTTTTATTTGCATTTCTCTTCTTAATGATACCGTGGACTGTTCATGTGCTTTTTGATGTTTGTTTTCTTTTATGAAGTGTCTGTTCAAATCTTTTAAAAGTTGGCTTGTCTTCTTACTATCCAGATGTAAGTTATGAGTCCTTTATCAGGTATGTGTTTTGAAAATATTTCTCCCAGTTTGTTGCTTGTTTTTTTATTTCCTTAACAATGTCTTTCAAAGAATGGAAGTTTTTAATTTTGATTAAGTTCAGTTGTCTTCTGTTAAAAAAAACAAAACAAAACTATAAAGTTTTTGCTTTTTGGGTCCTACCTGAAAAATCTGGACCTAACCCAAGGTTGCAAGAATTTTCTCCTAATTTTTACTAAATTTAATTCCTAATTTTTAGTCCCATGATATATATCAAGTTAATATTTGTATATGGTATGAGGTAAGGGGTGTGTGTGTGTGTGTGTGTGTGTGTGTGTGTGTGTGTGTTGGCATATGCTCCAGTGCTATTTATAGAAAAGATTATTTTTTTTCCTCTTGGATTACTTTGGCATTTGTGCTAAAAACTGAGTCAGTCCTATACATATGTGTCTATTTATGCTCTTTTTATATTTTGTTCTCCAAATCAATATACCTATCTTTGTGTCTTGAGTAATGTAGCTTTATCTTAAATCTTAGAAAGAAGATAGTGTAAACCTTCCAATTTTGTTGTTTTCTGAAAAAATTGTCTTGGCTTTTCTAGATCCTTTGTATTGTATGGATCTGAATTTGAGAATCGGCGTATCAGTTTGTATTTTTTTTTAATGCTGTGATTTTTGAAGATGATTGTGTCAAATGTAGGTCAGGGTTAGGGAGAATCAGTGTCTTAATAATATGAGACTTCTGATTCATGAGCATAATGTCACTTTTCAAGTATTTAAGTCTTAATTTCTCTTAAAAAATTCTATAGTTTTCAGTACATAGATCTTGCACAGCTTCATTCAGCTCTATATATTCATGTGTTTTGAGGTTATTGTAAATGGTAATTAAAAATTAATTGGTAATTTGTTGCTAGTATATAGAAATATAATTGTTTTTTGTATATTGATTGTGTGTACTGTTATCTTGCTAAACTTATTCTGTTTTTTTTAAATACAGATTTCTTTGGATCTTTTTTTTTTTATTAAGATTTTTTATTTATTTGAGTGAGAGAGAGAGAAAGCACAAGCAGAGGTAGGGTCAGAGGGAGAGGGAGAAGCAGGCTCTTCACTGAGCAGGGAGCCCGGTGCAGGGCTCAATCCCAGGACCGTAGAATCATGACCTGAGCCAAAGGCAGATGCTTAACTGACTGAGCCACCCGGACACCCTGATTTCTTTGGATCTTTTACATAGGTGATCATGTCATTTGTGGTTAAAAACAATTATGTTTTTTCTTTTCAGTCTGTAAGCTTTTTATATATTTACTTTATTGTCTTATCTCTCTTCCTAACTTGTTAAATCGAAATTGTGAGCAGAGACATGTAGACATCCCTGCCTTGTTCTCAGTCATAGAGAAAAGTCATTTAATTTGTTACCATTAAGTGTGATGTTAGATGGTTGTTTTTTAGATGCATTTTATCAGTTTGGGAAGTTGTCTTCTATCTTAGTTTGTGAGATATTTTATCATTAACAGGTGTTGAATTTTTAAAAAAAAATTTTTGGCATCTAGTGAGGTGATCATATGGTTGTTGTTTTTTTAGACTGGTTATATGGTGAATTACATTGAACTTTGAATGTTGAGCCAATCTCGCATTCCTGGGATAAACCCCATTTGGTCATGATTTATTATTTGTTCTGTATATTGATCGATTTGGTTTGCTAGTATTTTGATGAAGATTTTTACATCTATGTTCATGATACTGGTTTTTGTTTTCTTATAATATCATTGCCTTGTTTTGATATTGAGTGTAATGTTGGCCTCAGAGAATGAATTGGGAAGTGTCATATGTTTTCAGGAAGAGTGTGTATGGGATGTTATTATCTCTTCCTTTAAATATTTGTGACGGTCGCCAGTGAAGTCATCTGGGCCTGGAGTTTTCCTTATGGGAATGTTTTTTTTTGTTTTTTTTTTTAAAGGTTACTTTTTTTTTTTTTTAAGATTTTATTTATTTATTTGACACAGAGAGATCACAAGTAGGCAGAGAGGCAGGCAGAGAG
>LNAC01000073.1:1190789-1317015 GCA_002007465.1 Ailurus styani | reverse complement strand
AGCCCGATGCGGGCCTCGATCCCAGGACCCTGAGATCATGACCTGAGCCGAAAGCAGAGGCTTTAACCCACTGAGCCACCCAGGCGCCCTATGGGAATGTTTTTAACCAACAATCCAAGTTGGTACCTGAGAACACCTACTATACTGACTTTCTAGCATTATATACTAGTTATTCAATGAGAACTTTATTTTGGAACAATCTTAGGTTTACAGAAAAGATTTTTGTAAAGATAGTATTGAGAGTTCCCGTATATCTTACACCTAGTTTTCCTTGTTGGTAACATCTTGCATTACTATGGTTCATCTGTCAAGACTAAGAAACTGACATTGGTATTAGCTAAACTACAGACTTTATTTGGATCTCACTGGCTTTTCCATTAATGATCTCTTTCTGTTCCAGGATCCAATTCATGATTCCACATTGCAGTTTTCATGTTTCCCAAGTCTCTTCTGGTTTGTGAAAGTTTCTTAGGTTTTCCTCATTTTTTATGACCTTAACAGATTTGAGGACTACTGGCTCAGGTATTTTTTAGAATTTCCCGCAGTCTGGGTTTGCCACTGGTTTTTTTGTTTGTTTGTTTGTTTTATTTCTTTCTTTCTTTTTTCTTTTTTTTATTAGGGTTATGCCTTTTTGGAAAGAATCTCTTTGGGAAGAGATGAAGTTCTCTTTCATTTTGTATCAGAGGTATATGATGTCTACATGACCTCCATATGACCTCATTGGTGGTATTAACTTTGACACTTTGGCTAAGGTAGTGTTTGCCAGGTTTCTCCCCTCCAAAGTTATTCTTTTTCTCTCTCCATACTCTATTTAGAAGCAAGTCACTTAACATCCAATTCACTGTTACAGGAGGAGGAAGTATCTACATAGATGATTTGGAATTCTTCTGTAAGGAAGATTTTTTTGTCTTCCTCCATTTATTTATTTATTTACTTGTATCAGTGTGGAGTAGTGTATATTTTATACTTGAGTTCCAATCCAATACTATGTTTTTATTTTGTTGTTCATATTGTTCCAGTTTTGACCGTTGGAAAAGCTTTCAGGTTGGCACTTGCCTCTATCTTTTTTGTTTTTTGAGTATTTCCTTATTTTTTTGGTACTCTAAGATGCTCATTTTTTATTTTCCTTGCCCTAGTTGCAGCCATTTTCCCAAGGAGTTATGAGTCCTTTTATAGGAGAATGGTATTTAGAAACCAAACTATGGGTGCTGGGTATGCTCATGGCTATTGGGGTGCCATTGCTTTTAAACCCTCTCAAGGGACAGAGCTAGAGCTAGGTTATATATATATACACACACACACACACACACACACATACATACACACACACCCCCCCATGTATCATTTTTGTATCTGTTTGTATATATTTTAAGCATGAGTTCTTACTGATGTATCTGATTTTAATCCAGTACCACAGGGTTCACTCTGTTCACCCTAGTCTTCCTTTCTTGTTTATGTGTGAATTTCACAGTGAGAGACCTGGCTCCAACCGTGTATTATCCATTCAGCTCCAGTATACATGAAAAGCTATTTCAGGACTGTTAACCTGTGTACCCATGAGAAACAGACCTTCCAATTAGAGTCCAGTGTTTATTTTAGTCGTTAGCCTTACAATTTCCAGTAAAAACATCACTTTCCAAAGTTAGTTAGGTCAGCTCATTTTCCCCCCACCCCTTCCATGTGGTTATGTCATAATTTGTAATGCAGTGGAGATTCATTTTTTATGGTTCTACATTTCATCTTGGAGTCTTCCAACATTTTGGTTGATGGATTTTTGTTGTTGTTTGGTCAGCATTCATAGAAGCTCACTCTTCAAAATGTGCAGTTCTGTGGTTTCTAACTAAGGAGTAGAGTCATGTATCCACACCCCTCATATCGTATGGGAAAGGTCGTGCACCCTAAATGTGTCTCTGTGGGTCCCCTTTGTAGCCAACCATTTTCCCCTTCGCTAATTCCTAGTAACTGCTAATGTGTGTTTTTGTCCAATTTGTTTTTAATTTTGTTTTTTCCAGAGTGTCCTGTAAATGTAATGATATGGAAATCTTTGGATTTTGCACCTGACTTTTTAAACATAGCAAAATGCATTGAAGATTTATCCATATTGTTGTGTGAAATGATATTTCATTCTTTCTGAATTGAATAATATTCCGTGTATGAATGTATCATTGTTTATGTCCCACTGAAGGACATTCTGATTACTTCCAGTTTTTAGCACTGATGAGTTAGTAAAGCTGCTATAAACATCAAAGACAGATTTTTCTGTGGACAGAAATTTTGACATAATTTGGGTAAAATACCTCAGGATGCGATTTCTGGGTCACATGGTTGGTTGTATGGTTAAGTTGTATCACTGCTTTTCTATTAAGTACTTTTAAATCATAAATTCAGTAAATTTGTTAATATTGTCCAGGGAAAGCATTAAAATCGTTGGTCTCTAGTTTAGCAAACCTCAAAATCTACTTCTCTATCTATCCTTTGGTTTTTCTTTCTTTCTTTATTTTTTACAAACTGTATTCATCAAGGTGTGGTTCCATGGAAGCTGATTCTTCATAGATCACTAACTGTGATTCTGAGGTTCTGTGGATTTCTAAGCAAATTCATAGAACCCTAGGCTATAATTTAAGCGAGTGCCATGATTACTGGGTTTTCACTTAAAATTAGATATATTCAGATGTTTTAGAGAATATGTTTTATCAAACAAAGAATATGTTTGTTATTCATTACTAATGTACTGATCCCAGAAATTACGCATGTGCAAATTGTCAAATTGGGTTGATGCTTCAGGAAAGGAAAATAGAGGCTAATGAGTTTTAGTGTGGCAGTTCCTTTGTTAGAGAGCAGTATTTGAGGCAAATTACTGTTTTAGCAAAATTACATGGCTTCCAGGGATTAAATTGAATGAGTGTGTGTGTGTCTCTGTCCCTCCCTCATTGTACTGTAAGTGGCAGGGATGCAAGTTAACAGAGTGCCAGACATCATAATGCCTGGGGCATAGTTAGAGACCAGGGAAGATTTACAATAATCAAACACAGACAAAGTAGCATGAAGAAATTTCAATCCTCCCAGCCTTGCTTACAAACTTAATTAGGCTTATTGGGGCAGAAAGTATTTTTCCTCCCATTCTTTATCTGTTTCTCCTCCATCCCCACTGCCTGTCCCAGATTATTGTTGAAGGGGTCACACTACCAACAAAAAGAGACCTTTTTTGTAAATATCAATTTATTTGGTTGATTTGCCTTTAGGGAAAGAAGCAGGAGCAAGAACAAAATTTTAAGATATTTGAGGAACGCCATTTTTTATAGAGACACTATGTTTTTCTAAAAAAGCATACTTTATTCAGGAAATTCTGAAGGAAATTAATTTTCATGGCTCTACAATTAGATCTTTTACAAGAATTTTTAATTTGGGGGGAGCTGCTTGGCCTCCTCCCTTAAAAAAACTTGTCAGCTAAATCTTTGCTTTCTTTATCATTTAAGTATTTTTGTGGTATATCCTAGAGTCATGTTCATGGATGCTGTTCTTTGCCTTTTTCCTTCAGCAGCACAGTGTTGGGCTTCGGGTGATGATGGTAGACGACTGGGGGTGGGAGAAGAGGTGGGGTTTCTTCATATCATCCCTCTTGTGGGCAGTAAAATCATCCAGCAAATGCCTTTCCAAGGATGTCGAGTGTATATGTAAAGGAAAAGCCTAAGGTTGCTAAGGGAGTGGTGTTTTGGTGAGGATTTCATTCTCTTTTACTCCATGGAAACAAGCCTTTTGAGCTTTTACTTGTCTGCTGATTTGTCCGGTGATCCAGGTAATCTATAGCAGTCTTTGTTTTCTCGGTGGTGTATGAAATGTAGCAAAATGGTAGAAAAATAGCTTCAGTGAAAGGGATGTACCTATCACAGAGGAGCAAGATAGAAAAAGGAAGAGGAGATCTTTACATTGTTCATTATTCTTAACATAGCTTTTAATGTTTTTTCATGTTTTAAAAGCCTAATTTGATGTAAAGGAAGAAAATTTCTAGTTTTGAAAATCTGTGCTTTAATTGCGTAGCTTGAGAACAAAGGTTTTTAATATCCAGCATTGCAGGGATATTTGTATTCAGAAGGATGGGAAGCAGCATCCTTCCTTTACCTTTTTAGAACTGAATTGACATAACTTCTCTTGAATCTTGGCGAGGGACTTTGATTTATTATTCTGTAAATTGTGATTTAATTATCTGAAGCTTCAGGATGGTGGTTTCCCTTTGATACCCAAGGGACCTCAGTTGGGGTATGGGAGGACAAGGATTAATCCTACTGTGGGGGGAAGGGAGTGTTTTTATAGGGTAATTTTCAGGATTGTTTTTTCATTTGAAACTAAAATGAAACATAAAGTCATTTGGAAAAGGTGATATTCATGGTGCCAAACACTCTTAACAATTTGAATTATTTTATCCTTTGTTCGTTTTGTGGTATTTTTGCCTTTGTCAGCTAAAATGTTGGTTATAAATATGAAGAAGCTGCCGGATTGCTATGTGATGGCATTGGAATTGCCTCCTGCTTTTTTTTTTTTTCTGCATTCATATCTGTGAATACAAGAGCAGAGGCATGAATGTGAAAAGAAGTGGTATAAAATGCTGCAGGCTTTTTTGTTTCATCTTGAATGTGTTTTTCACGATGGAAGTTATTTTCTTGTGGACAGAAAGATTCAGGACCATAGTTTACGACACTAAAAAGTGGTTAGCACTGCAGACAGCTCTGTTTAGAAAAGACAGCCTGAAACCATTTTTCAGCATACTCTGAAGCTTTCAGTTAATTTGGTCATCCCATCAGGGTGATAGGAGTTATCCTACTGTTCGCCACGTTTTGAAAGCTGCTTGGCCCCTTAGAATATTAACAAATTAACAATTACTTATAGAGTTTTTATATTATGTTCTGTGCTTTAGATATATATGAGGTTTATAGTCTAGTGAGGGGTATAAAGAACTCATGCATATGCTGTACTATTTTTGGTGCTAGGATACGAGTACTGTTTATATACTCATGTACTAACATGTAGGTGTTTTACATAAACTGCTACATTTAATCCTCTTAACCCAGTCACAAAATTATGACCTTTTTCTAGATGAGGAAATTTATATTTTGAGAGGTTAAGTAATATAAACAAAACCACGAAGCCTAGGCCAGTCAAGTCCCAAAACTCTTTCCACTGTTTCCATATGAGCAGAGTAAAACATTTTATCATAATTATTTGACATCACGAAGAGTGATGCCAGTGGAGCAAATGGGAGCTAGGGATTCTAATCTCTGCCAGGTGCTGGGTGATTCTGTAAATAATTTATGATTTAACATCATCTGTCAAGTGTGAGATTGGACTAAGTCACCTTAAAGTTCAGCTCTAACATTATGTGATTCTATTCAATGTAAGAGATTTTCATGTGCGGCTTATGGAAACAAGCCTCATTAATGTGTCATTACAATGTGTACCACCTTCTAACATATTACAGTATACATTTAGTGCTCGCTTTGGCATCACGTGCACAGTATACATTTATTAAGATCATCATTGTTGTCTCCCTCTTCCCTTTACCTCAAATGTATTGCAAGGACCTAGGTTAGGGCCTGATTACAGAGAATGCAATAATAAATTCATTTATTGAATTAAAGAGATGAATGAATGAGTAATAGACTTGTGTAGTACCTTGGTAATGTAAGTGACTTTGTACTTTTTTTTTTTTTAAAGATTTTATTTATTTATTTCACAGAGGGAGAGAGATCACAAGGAGGCAGAGAGGCAGGCAGAGAGAGAGGGGGAAGCAGGCTCCCTGCTGAGCAGAGAGCCCGATGCGGGCCTCGATCCCAGGACCCTGAGATCATGACCTGAGCCGAAAGCAGAGGCTTTAACCCACTGAGCCACCCAGGCGCCCGACTTTGTACTTTTTAATACCAACACGTTCTGTTGGGGCTAAAATTATTTTATTATGACAATGATCTTTTAAAGAATTAATTATTGTGAGAATCTTAAAAAGAAGAGAATCTATAAAATAATCAAATTTAGGCAAATGAAGTTTGCTAAAATTTCTCCATACTAAATTATTGATAGTATAGAACTTGATGTGACCATAGGCTTACCCAATGTTTTATTTAAAAATACTTTTTTAAAGCATTATTGGATGATTCCACATAAGCATACAAACAAACATAGTAGCAAAGTTCTCTTTTGATTTATCCTTTAATTTGTGTTACATAAATTATGTTAATTTATGTCACATGCTATTAGTTTACAATGGGTAGAAAATATTCAGACCATTGAGTCTCTTACTTAAGATATTTCTTGAACTATGATATAATGCTTACTGGTAGTTTTGGTTCATTTGAATATTAGGGTTTTTGAGATTTTAACAGGTGTAGTGAGGTATAATTGTTGTATAATAAACTGTTTAAAATACACAGTTTGGAAGGTTTTGATTTTTGTACGCAACGGGAAAACTCTCTACAATAATAAAAGATAATAAAGATAGTCATCACCCCAAAAGTTTCCTTGTGCAATTCCTTTTGCAATGCTTCACTTTGAATCCTCCCCACCCATCGCCAGCTACCACTGTTACTATCATTATGGATTAGTTTGCATTTTCTTGAGCTTTATATCATTTATATCATGGTATAAATACATACATGGTATGTGTTCCTTTTTTGTTTGACTTTTTAAATTCTGGGTAATTATTTTAAAATTTGTCCATGTTATGTGTATCGATGTAGCATAACTTTTTTTTTTTTTTTTTAAAGATTTTTTTTATTTATTTATTTGACACAGAGAGAGAGATTACAAGTAGGCAGAGAGGAAGGCAGAGAGACAGGGAGAGGAGGAAGCAGGCTCCCTGCCGAGCAGAGAGCCCGATGCGGGCCTCGATCCCAGGACGCTGAGATCATGACCTGAGCCGAAAGCAGAGGCTTTAACCCACTGAGCCACCCAGGCGCCCTGTAGCATAACTTTTTATTGCTGAGTAATACTCCAGCATATGGCTAAACCATAATTTGTTTATCCATTTATCTGTTGATAGTCATTTGGTTGTTTCAAGTTTTGGCCTATTAAGAATAAATTTACTTTGGACATGCAAGTGTTTGTATGGACATACGTTTCATTTCACCTAGGAGTAGAATCGCTGGATATGTGGAAGGAGTATATTTATCTTCTTAAGAAACTGCCAAATTGTTTGTTGAAGTGGCTGTATTAAGTTTTTATCAGCAATATTCCAGTTGCTCCACAGCCTCACCACTATTTGGTATTGTCAGTCTTTTTAATTTCATTCATGTTAGTGGGTGTATAATGCTATCATATTGTAGTTTTTATGTGCATTTCACCTAGTGACTAGTAATGTTGAATATCTTTCCATGTGTTTATTAGTATTCATGTTTTTCTTTCATGAATTGTCTGTTCAAGTCTTGTTTTTAGTTATGCTTTTTATTGAGTTGTAAGAGTTCATTATATATTCTGGGTCTGAATCCATTATTAGATACTTGTTTTGGAAATATTTTATTCCAGTCTTTGATTTGTCTTTTCACTTTTTTAGTAGTCTCTCTTTTTCAATAGCTTTATTGATAATATAGTTCACATTTCAAAGATCAGAAGTTTTTGACTTTGAATTCCAGTCTGTCAGTTTTTCCTTTTATTGGTTGTGCTTTTGGTATCTATATCTAAGAAATATTTGCCTAATCAGTGTTTTCTCCTGTGTTTGCTTTTAGAAATTTTATAGTTTCAACTTGACTTTTAAGTGTGGAATACATTTTGAAATAATTTTTTAATGTGGTGTGAGGTATAAATTGAAGTGTATTTTTTTGCATATGGATATCCAAATATCCCAGCACCATTTTTTGAAAAGACTGAATTTGCTTTTGTACATTTGTCAGAAATCAATTGTATCATATACATGGGGGTCTCTATTCTATTGATCTGTTTGTCTCTCTTAACCCCAGTACCACACTGTCTTGACTACTGTTGCTTTATAATAAGTCTTGAAATCAAGTAGAGTTGGTCCTCCTGCTATGTTCTTTTTCAAAGTTGTTGGGTCTTCCAGGCCCTTTACATTTCCATATGAATTGTAGAATCAGTTTATTCATTCTGGGAAAAAGCCTGTTGGGATTTTGATTGGAATTGCATTGAATCTGTAGATCAATTTGTGGATGAATGACATTTTAGCAGCATTGAGATTTCCAGTCCATGAACATGGCATATAGCTCCATTTACTTAGGTCTCAGTTTTTCTTAGCCATGTTTATAGGTCTTCAGTTTATAGGTCTTGTACACATCTTTTGTCAGATTCATCGTATGTATTTAATATTTTAATGTTATCATGGGTGGTATTATTTTTTCAGTTTCAGTTTCTAATTGTCTGTTGATAGTACTTTGTATGCAGAAATGCAGTTGATTATTGATTTTTGAATCTTGCAAACTTGCTAAACTTATTAATTCTAGTAGGTTTTTTTTGTTGATTTCATAGAATTTTCTATATAGACCATCACGTAATCTATATAAATACAGTTTTACTTCCTTTCCAATCTGGATGCCTCGGTTTTTGTTATTGTTGGTTTTGTTTTGTTTTGTTTTGTTGCCTTACTGTACTAGCTGTGATAGTACAGTGTTGAGTAAAAGTGACGAGAGGGGACAACCCTGTCCTGTTCCTGATCCTAGAGGAAAGCCTTCTGCTCTTCACCAGAAGTATGATGTCAGCTGTAGATTTTTGTAGATGCCAGTAATCGGCTTTTTATGAATGTTTATTGCTATAAGAATGAGAAATATAATTGATAATACTCCTGTTCAAATTAAGTAAAAAAAAATTTAATTAGAAAACACCACATTTACATTTTTTAAAGAACAAAGGCTTACAGTATTTTTCAGCATGATAATACTCTTTTTAACAGAGAATGCTACAGGGGTGCCTGGTGGCTCAGTCTTTAAGCGTCTGCCTTCAGCTCAGGTCATGATCTCAGGGTCTTGGGGTCTAGCCCCACATTGGGCTCCCTGCTTGGTGGGAAGCCTGCTTCTCTCTCTCCCGCTCCCCCTGCTTGTGTTTCCTCTCTCGCTGTGTCTTTCTTCATCAAATAAATAAATAAAATCTTTAAAAAAAAAAGAGAGAGAATTCTACCACTACCAAAATTCTGGCATTGCAAGTGAAGTTACAGTTAAACAATTTCTTAGTATTTTCCTTGCTCTGTAATAGTTGTGACATAAAGTCGAATTCAAATATATTATAAGAACATGATGAGGAAGTAGAAACTATAGATATATAATAAGAACTTTAAAATACAGTTGACCCTGACCCTTGAACAACATGGGGGTTAGGGGCGCTAACACCCCTGTGCTGTTAAATCCATGTATAACATTTTACTCCCCCAAACTTAACTACTAGTGGCCTCATCTCTGAACTTAAGTCCTTAGTAGACATGTCTACTATGGTGTCCTGCAGTTATCTTGATAAATAAAACTGCTTCTTAGCCACACTTCCTCTGCATTTCTTTCTGTGGTGATTGACACAATCAAATGTTTTGTCATCTAAGCCAAAATCTTGGGAGTTTCTTTCACTCCCCCTCTTCTAGGTCTGTTGGGGGTTCACTGCTTATTTCTATAATGTCATTTTTCATATTTATTCCTTCTTTATTTTTTTTTAAAGATTTTTATTTATTTGGCACAGAGAGATTACAAGCAGGCAGAGAGGCAGGCCAGAGAGATTGTTTAGATCCTCATCATTTTAAAAATCTATACTATTACTATTTTCTAATTGGCGTTCTGGTCCTGGCCCATGATTTCATTCTTCATTTTGTTTCCAAGGCGATATTTCTAAAATACATATTGGATCATATTACTGCCCGGCTTAAAACCTGTCCGTGTTCCTGCCATGTCTCTAGCAGTGGTTCTTTGGAGGAGACCTCTTTATTAACGGACCTCTTCTGAGACTGTCTTTAGAGATTCGCTCACCCCATAATGTTCAATACCTATAGAAGCTGAAGTCTGGGTTAAGAACCTTTTTGTTCATCTATGTGGTATATAGTTCCCTCTGCAGACATTATTACTCTCCCCCAACCCAGCCCTCTTGCTCTAGCCATTCTGAGCTACTTGGATTTTCTCCAGACACACCAGCTTATGCTTCTTCCCTTGCTTAGGATTTCTCCATGTGTCTCTTTTCCATGGTTGAATTATTAATTCATTCAAGAAATATTGAACAACTTGAGCTGTGCCAGGGATGAATTTACTGTATAATCATAGAGCTGGCTAATGATATAAACCAACATTAGATACAAGATAATTATAAAATGTGTTAGAACAAGGTAATTGTGGGAGACAATAACAGGAGGAAGCTAACTGAAACTGGGGAATAGAAGTCAGGAAAGGCCTTTCTGAGGTAGCAACCTTTAAGCAAAGACCTAAAGTATATTCAGGAATTGGGTTAGTGGGTCCCAGATCAAGCAGCATGCAAGATATCCCTTTTTTGGGGAAGCATGCATGTAAAGCACTAAAGGAAGGCCACTATAGTGAAGCATGGTAAGTGAGCTGGAGAGCGGTAGAAGTTGAAATTAGAAAGGTAACAAGAGCTGTGTTCTGTATATCTGGGTCTTGCATGTCATGTTTTGGTGTTTGGATTTTTTTTCTAGATGCACTATGAAATTATTGAAAGAACTTAGACAGGGGAGGGACACACTAAGATTTGTGTTTTGAAATTAAATGGTTCCTTTATGGGAAAATGAATTGGAGGATGTGTACAAGAGTAAGAGTGGCAAGACCTGTTAAATTATTACAATAGTCTAGGCTTGGGACAAGGTGGCTAGCTCTGAGCCAGCAATGGCGAAGGTCAGAAATAAACAAATCTGAGATACCTGTTGAAGGTAAAATCAGTAAAATGCAATGATGAATGTTAAGTCCATGAAAAAGGAGACTTGTTTATTTTCTGTCTTCAGCCTTAAGAATGATGCATGGTATGTAGTGAGTGCTCAATAAGTATTGTTGGGTGGATGGAGAGTTGGGTACATTGGATGTGGGGAAGGAGAGCAAGGTGTCTTTGATGACTTCTAGATTTCTGACTAGATCAGCTAGGTAGGTGAAAGTCTGTTGAGATGGAGAAGCAAGTTTTGAGAGACAGTAAGAATTTAGTTTTGGATTTATTGAATTTGAGATACCAGTGGTATATCTAAATGCATATGCCCAGATAGCAATTCTTTAGAGCCCAGAAGATAGAGGAAATCCATTTGCCTGAGTCTAATGCCCATTATATCATTAGACAAATATTTCTTGAGCACTTGCTGTGTGTGTAGCCCTGCCCTGGGATATAGCAGTGAACCAGAGATCAGGGAGCTTATATTCCTGCAGGTGGGGGCTGAGTGGGTGGGTGATATATCATATGATCACTTTTTATAGCATTTATTTTTTGAATACTGTGTGCAGGAGTACCATATAGGGTATAGTGAGGATAAAAAATTAAGACAAGTTTCTCTATTGAGGAAATTCTAATGTTTTATTGAATGGCAGTAGGAGTGGCTTTTGTTGCATGTATTTATTAATTTCTGTATGTGAACTGATCCAGTGCTCACCCTCAATCCATTTACCGTGGCTTCTACATTCCTGAGTTCTTCATTTTGAGAATAATTTTATCAGGTGAATTTTGTCTTTAACTAGGTTTTTGGTGTTTTTTTTTTTTCTCCTCTCCAAGAAGGGCTTATAGGGCTTAAAAGGCCAAGAAGGCTTTGTTTCCTTATTTCTGTAGAGATTCTTTATTTCTTAATTTACAGTATGCATAAAAACTTTTTTAAAAAGATTTTTTAAATTTATTTGACAGAGAGAGAGATCACAAGTAGGCTGAGAGGCAGGCAGAGAGAGAGGAGGAAGCAGGCTCCCCGCTGAGCAGAGAGCCCGATGCGGGACTCGATCCCAGGATCCTGAGATCATGACCTGAGCCAAAGGCAGAGGCTTTAACCCACTGAGCCACCCAGGCGGCCCCCCATCACCTATTTCACCCATCCCTTTACCCCCTCCCCTCAGGTAACCATCAGTTTGTACTCTATAATTACAGTCTCTGTCTGGTTTGTCTCTCTCTTTTTTTTTTCCTTTGCTTATTTGTTTTGTTTCTTAAATTCCACATATGACTGAAATCATATGTATTTGTCTTTGACTTACTTTGCTTAACATTATTCTCTCCAGCTCCATCCATGTCATTGTAAATGACAAGATGTCATTCTTTTTTATGGCTGAAAAATGTTCCATCATATATATATATATGCCGCACATCTTCTTTATCCATTCATCAGTTAGTTGTAGACACTGGGCTTCTTCCATATGGCTGTTGTGAATAGTGTTGCTAAAAAATGTAGGGGTGCATGTATTCCTTTGAATTAACATTTTCATATTCTTTTGGTAAATACTCTTAGTGTGATTGTTGGATCATAAGGTAGTTCAATTTTTAACTTTCTGAGGAAACACATACTGTTCTCCACAGTGTCTGCACCAGTTTGCATTCCCACCAACAGTGCATGAGTGTTCCTCTTTTTTCCACGTCCTTACTAACACCTATTGTTTCTTGTGCTGTTGATTTTAGCCATTCTGACAGGTGTGAGGTGATATCTCACTGTAGTTTTGATTTGCATTTCCCTGATAGTAAGTGATGATGAGCATCTTTTCATGTGTCTCTTGGCCACCTGGATGTCTTTGGAAAAATGTTCATGTCTTCTGCCCATTTTTTAATTGGATTATTAGTTTTTTGGGTGTTGAACTTTATAAGTTCTTTGTATATTTTGGATACTAACCTTTTATCGGATATGTCATTTGCAAATATCTTCTCCCGTTCCATAGGTTGTCCTTTAGTTTTTTTGGTTATTTCCTTTGCTGTGCAAAAGCTCTTTTATTTTGATGTAGTCCTAATCATTTATTTTGCTTTTGTTTCTCTTGCCTCAGGAGACACATCTAGAAAAAAAAAATTGCTATGCCTAATGTCAGAAAAATTACTGCCTATGCTCTCTTCTAGGATTTTTATGGTTTCAGTTCTCAAATTTAGGTCTTTAATACTTTTGAATTTATTTTTGTGTGTGGTGTAAGAAAGTGGTCCAGTTTTTCTTTTGCATGCTACTGTCCAGTTTTCCCAACACCATTTGTTGAAGAGACTGTCCTTTTTGCACTAGATATTCTTTCCTTCTTTGTTGAAGATTAATTGATCATATAGTTGTGGATTTATCTCTGGGTTTTCTATTTTGATCTATTAATCTATGTGTTTTTGTGCCAGTACCATACTGTTTTTATACTAAAGCTTTGTAATATAACTTGAAGTCTAGAATTGTGATGCCTTCAGCTTTGCTTTTCTTTTTCAAGATTGCTTTGGCTATTCAGGGTCTTTTGTGGTTCCATACAAATTTTAGGATTTTTTGTTCTAGTTCTGTGAAAAATGCTCTTGTCCTATAACTCTTTATTTAAAAACCGTATATTTTCATTACTTTAGCAATGTATTAGTATTGATTATTTTGTGTCTGTTTTTATAGTATGATGTGTTCAGAATTCACTTGCTTTGTATTTGGGGGGAATTTTTCATATGTATATATATTTTTCTTTCTTTCTTTCTTTCTTTTTTTTTACTTCCTTCTGCTGTCCTGGGTCTCTCTAGGGTCCCCTACTCCTTTGTTTTCTGTCCCTACACTGGATATTGACTTCCTAATCATAGGACAGGTAGAACTTCATTTCAGATCTGTGATCCTTATGTTTCAAGAAATTGGGTTCCTGTTCAGGTCTATCAAGAATTTTTTGGCATAGATCCAAAATTTAGTAGATTGGGCAAGTATGTTTTATAGTTAATGGTTTAAGGTTATAGTCATGTCCTTTCATAGAAGATGGATTTTTTTTCCCCTTCTATTTTTGCTTTTAGTGTTGAGGAAGGCTGGTAGAGTAAAATTGTTTTTATTATCTTTCATCTTTACCTGGAATGTAATGCACATTTATTGAAACAACCAGTGGTTTGTGAGTGTTGCCTTGAAGAAACACATTCAGGTGGAAACAGGTTTCCTTTATGAGGTATAGCTGGCAAGTTGCCTATATGGCACATATGTATTAACTGAATTCTCCACTCAGCTTTGGGATTTGGAGATGCAGATTCTATAGGATTGGGAGTTCTTTTGTAACCAGTTTATGTTGGCTTATCTTTGCCTGCAGCTATATAAAGGTATGAATACCTTTCTAGCTAAATATTTTGTAGTTGTATAAGATCTAACTTTCTGATTCTCACTCATATGAAAACTTTTGGTTAACTCTAAAAAACTATACAAAGGGAAGATAATGTTTTGTGGTGATGCAATAGTCTAGAGGTTGAGAACAGGGACTCTAGACCATGAAGGTTTGAATCAAAGGTCCTCCATCTTTTGGTTATGTAACTTGTATAAGTTACTTTTGCCTCTTTGAACCTCACGTTTTTCTGTTATAAAATGCGGCTAAAAATAGTATTTATCTCTTAGAATTATTGTTAGAATTAAATTAATATAGGTAAAGTACTTAATGCAGAGACTGGCATATGTTAACTTTAGTAAAACTAGTCAAGTAAAGTTTAGCTATTATCATGCTTTTAACTGTTAATCATTATTCTTCTGAATAATGGAGGACATATATTTGGAGCAGTTTTTCTAGCATAATTTTTAACTACCCATTGTAACTCGAAGGTATTGAGTGTTTCTCAGCTAATCATTCTTTCCAAATGAGTATTTTTCCGGGAGTCCAACCCCAGGAAATATGTAACAGCTTACTGTTATTCTTCACCTCTCTAATTTACAATTATTTCCAACCAGTTCATCTCCTCTTCAAATACAAGTTCAGTAGATTGTTTTTTCCTCATAAGAATTCAGAAACCTTTGTTCTGATGATGAGCTCATTTAAATTTGGGTTTGAGCAGTGATAGAAAACTAAGCTGGGTTCCCTTAATGGGGAATCTGGCCATTCATCCTCCTTCACCCTCCCAGGGTAGAATTTTTTTCGGGAACTAAATAGCTTTATCTAGCAGGGTCTTCCTGCCATTAGCAGTGGAACAGTACAAAGGGCACATTGAGCATAGCTGCTGGGGAAACCCTTTTTCCTTCTCTGGCCTGTAAATGCTGTTCTGTCTCTGTGAAAAGCCCTGACATCAGCTCTTGGAAAAATCCAAATACTTGTGTTAGAACAGGACTGAAACACTTGCCTGGGCAGACACTAAATGGCTGAACTATAGTTCTAAGTTTACCAGATGCCTCTCAGTTATGTTATCGTTTTGTTGGTTTTTTTTTTAAATGACATCTATGAATTTCAGACATTATCTAGAGAATTAGGATAGAAATGATCATTTAGTGGCCTCCCTCCCCATTCTCATTTTATTCTTTTTAAGAAATAAAATCTAACTTCAAGATAATGTGAAATTCATACATGGTGGGGACACAATATAACAACATTGTAAACTTTGTGTAGCATTCTTCCTATATTAGATGCTTCATAGGTATTTGATGTTTGGGGCAGAATGCACTGTTATTGTAAACAGACTCAATTCGACTTTCTTGGTGTTCAGATCTGTAGCATATGAAGGTTTATTCATTCACAGAGTGTTCCTTTATTTATTTATTTATAATTTTTTAAAAAGATTTTATTTATTTATTTGACAGAGAGAGACACAGTGAGAGAAGGAACACCAGCAGGGAGGGTGGGAGAGGGAAAAGCCTGCCTTCTCGCAGAGCAGGGAGCCGGATCCGGGGCTCGATCCTAGGACCCTGGGATCATGACCTGAGCAGAAGGCAGATGCATAACGACTGATTCACCCAGGCACCCCAGAGTGTTCCTTTAAAGCATCAGTTAGATCATCCCTTAAAACCCTCCTGTTTTCATTGTACTTTGAATAAAATCTGAATTTATTGAGATGGCTCACATTCTTACATTATCTGGCCTCTATATCTGTTAATCTCATCTCATTACTATTCTCTTGGTCATTTTCTACATTCAAGCTGCAGTGGACTTTGTATTTCTCAAAGTACTAAGCGTTTTCTCCGTTTCAACCTTCACCTTTGTCCTACTATTACCTTTGCCTATAATTCTCTGGCTGCAGATCTTCTCATGACTGGCTCCTTCATCTCATTTAGGTCTCAGCTCAAATGCCCTAGAAGTCTTCTGTGAATAAACAAAATTAATCCAATTAGTCACAGTCATATATCTTTTGTTTTTCTCAGCACTTACCACTATCTGAAATAATTTGGTACAGTTATTTGTCTAGTCTGTCGTCTTCTTGTAGAGTGTAAGCTTCTTGAGAGCAGAGGCTTTATCTGCTCTTCTGTTCTTTGATGTAACCTCTAGTGACTAGAACAGTACATGGCACTGACTGCTGTTTACGTAGCCTAGTGTGTTTTTGGTGGCCAATACCAGGAAAGCTAAGTAGTAAGGACATTTAGTGACTCACATAAAAAGAAGTCCAGAGATAGGGTTCAGGGCTTTTTGATCTAGTGGCTTACTTGGATCAGGGGCTCAGGTTCTTTCCAGTTTTCCACTCTTGCCATCAGTGTCAGCTTCGTCTTAAACTCGTTCTTAACGATGGATGCTATGTAGCAGTCAGGGCTACCTGCTTCCTCTCATTCCTGTCCAGTGGGAGAGAGGAAAAGAAGTTTCATGTTCTTTCTTAAGAGTAAGAAAATACTTTCACAGATGATTTTAGCAAACTTTGTTTCTATTCTGCTTGTCTCTTTCTGAACCAATCACTTACTCAACAATGGACTACTTACCATTCAGTGCGAAAAGGTCCATCTCTGTTGCTGCAAATGGAGTCCGCTTCCCTTAAATCATTGAACTCCGAGGAAAGTGGTAGATAACTGAATAAAATTGGGGTTAAAAGGAGGATTGTGGTCTGGATTGGGAATGACTATGTCTTCCATAATTCTAAATAAAGGTGTTTTGAATGAATGCATTCATTTAGTAAATATGTATTGAATTGTCTCATATATGCTCAGCACTATACCAGTAAATTAGAATAAAAAATCAGATAAAACATGGTCCTCGGGCGCCTGGGTGGCTCAGCGGGTTAAAGCCTCTGCCTTCGGCTCAGGTCATGATCTCAGGGTCCTGGGATCGAGGCCCACATCGGGCTTCCTGCTTAGCGGGGAGCCTGCTTCCTCCTCTCTCTGCCTGCTTCTCTTCCTACTTGTAATCTCTCTCTGTGTGTCAAATAAGTAAATAAAATCTTTAAAAAAAAAACCAAAAACATGGTCCTCACCTTCGGATAATTTAAAGTCTAGTGAGAGAGAGAAGAAGTTAACAGAGTATTAAAATTATTTAAAAAATCAATTGATTAAAATAATTTAATTCAAAAGAAAGCAAAAAAAAGTGAAAAGGGGAAACAGATGAGACAAAAAGCAAATCACAAGATGATAGACTTAAACCTATACATATCAATAATCACATTAAAGGTAAGTGGTCTAACACCCCAATTAAAGGCAGAGATTATCAGATTGGATAAAACAGCAAAACCCACCTATATGCTACAAGAAACACCTTAAACATAAACACGTGTAGTTTAAAAGGATGGAAGTAAATATGCCATGCTAGTATTAATCAAAGGAAAGCTAGAGTGTTACATTAATATCAGATAAAGTAAGCTTCAGAACGAAAATATTAGAGATAAAAAAAGTCATTACATAATGTTAAAAGCATCGAGAAAAAAAGACATAACAGTTCTAAACTTTTATATAGCTAATGACAGAGCTTTAAAATTTCATGAAAGAAAAACTAATATAACTGCAAGGAAAAATAGACAAATCTACAATTATTACCAGTGAGTTCAATATCCCTCAACAATGGAAAGAAGTAGAAAATCAGTAAGGGTATAGAATTGATCAAGTTGATCTAATTGTGTTTATAGAACATTCTATCCAACAACGTAGTACACTTTTTTAAATTTTTGGCAAGTATACATGGAATATTTATTAAGGTAGACCATAATATGGGTCATAAATAAGTTTAAATAAAAGGATCAAGTCAGGGGAGACTGGGTGGCTCAGTGGGTTGAGTGTCCAACTTGGTTTCAGCTCCTTGTGAGCTTGCAGTTGTGGGATCAAGCCCTGCATCTGACTCCATGCTGAGTGAAGAGTTTGTCTTAGATTCTTGTTCCCTCCCCCTTTGCTTCTCCCCCCCTTGCATGCTTTCTCTTTCTCTTTCTCACATAAATAAATAAAATCTTTTTTTTTAAAGCATCAAGTCATATAAAATATGGTCTCTTACCACAGTGGAATTAAATTAGAAATCAATAAAAGAAAGATCTCTGGAAAATCCCCAAATATTTAGAAAATAAACAACACACTTCTAAATTGCCTGTGGGCCAAAGAAGAAATCAAAAGGGAAATAGGAAATTATTTTGTACTCAATGAAAATAAAAACACAATTTATCAGAATTTGCAGGATGCCACTAAACCATTACTTAAAAAACATTAAACACCTTTTAGAAAAGAAGAAAAGTCTAAACCAATGACATGAATTTCTGTTTTAAGAAACTAGAATAAGAGCAAATTAAAACCAAAGTAAGCAGAAGAAAAGAAATAATAAAGATCAGAGTAGTAGTCAATGAAGTAGAAACAGAAAAACAATAGAAAATCAGTGAAAGCAGAAGCTGGTTCTTTTGAGAATAACAATAAAATTGTCAAAACTCTAGCCAGGCTGATCAGGAATAAAAGAGGGAAGACAAACATTACCATTCTCAGGAATAGGTGACATCACTACAGATATTAAAAGGATGATAAGGGAATATTATGAATAGCTTTATGCCAATAAATTTAACAATTTAGATGAAATATGGTTTAGAATTATATAAATTCCACCAATATACAAACATGTATTTGTATAAAAATAATAAAACTGTAACTATTTTATTTTTATTTAAAAATAAAATAACTTTTATATGTATAGTAACATTAAATACATGTATGTATGTATATGTACATGTACATAAATATACACTTATGTAGTTGTATATATACATACCTACAAACATACATCTGTACATATACACCTGTATGTACACACATACATAGTAAACATAAAAAGAACAATACATCACAATCAAGTGGAGTTTATCCCAGGAATACATAGTTAGTGGAAACTAATTTTCTCACTGTCAGCTAGGGGGAGTTAAAGAGGAGGGAAGATGAACCCTGTAGTACTGGAGTAGAATTAGAGACATCAGTATGAACTCTTGTTTAGCTTAATATAGATATAGATGGATAGATACTGAAGCAATTGTAGATTTTCTGGTTCTGTCTGCTAAGAAGGTATAGAAATAACAGCAAGCACACCCAGAACCCAGATCTTGGTTTCTAAATACCATTCCCAAATAAAATGGCTCATTGGAGAAATGGTTGATTCTCAGGTTGGAGTAGGGAAAATAAAAGATGAGTCTAGAGCACCTTGTAGTGCCAGAAGCAAGGAAGTGCTTGAAAAACACTAAAGACTGGGGGCATGTCAAAGGAAAACTGGCGCCAAACTAAAATACCTCTGAATGGCATAAGCTGAAATCATTTGAGCAAGAAGATTAGAATTCATAGTTTAAAATAAATATACATGAGTTCAGTATTGACATAAATGATTGCATAAATAAGTGAAGGCGAAGACAGAAATATTCCTTATGGAAGAATTCCAAACAGCATGTGTACTTTCTCCCTCATCCGGAAAACGGAGCTTAATCTTCCCAACCCTAGGTGTGGGTTGGATTTAGTGACTTGCTTTTAAAAAATAGAGTATGAAAAGTGAAAAAAGGTAACGTTACAGGGAGAAGTCTGGCAGACACTACCTTGACCAAATGATGGTTAACATTACTCGTGACAAGTCATATTGATACTGTACACCCCCTGATATGTGATGAGAAGGAAATTTCACCTCTGTGGTATTCCAGAAATAGACCCACATCTATATAGACAACTAATTTTTAACAGAAGTGCAAAGGCAATTTAGTAGAGAAGGGATCAACAAATGATACTGGAACAATGGGCTAGTCATATACACAAAAAAATCAACTTTTATCCATACCTCACAACCTATACTAAAACTAATGCAAAATATCATAGACCTAAAAGTAAAATTGAAAGTCATTAAAATTCTAGAAGAAAATACAGGAGGAAATCTCTGTGACTCTGAGTGAAGCAAAGGCTTCTTCGATGTGACATCCAGAGCACGTACAGTGACTCTGTTTCCAAATGAGGTCCTATTCACAGATACCAGGGGTTAGGACTTCAGCGTACCTTTGTGGGGGCACAATTCAACCCATAACAAATGCAGTAGTTTCCAGTTTAGGAATTGCTTTCATGTTTAATGCAGGGGAACTGAGACTCTCTATATGCAATTGGTGCAGTTGCCACACTGCATAAATAATGCATCTTCCACATCTATGTTTACTTTTTTTCAAGTGTAACGATGGTGTTATAATTAATAAAATACAAATGTAGCTTTTTGGTATTTATTCAGTTTGTGGATAACATGCCTCTAACATGTGATTTCCTGCTTTATTTTCACTTAAAAAATTTATTTATTTATTTAGAGAGAGAGCGAGAGAGCAGGTGTGTGTGCGAGTGGGGGGGAAGGGCAGAGGGAGAGGGAGAGAGAGAATCTCCAGCAGACTCCCCACTGAGCACAGAGCTTATTGCATGACCCTAAGATCATGACCTGAGCAGACACCAAGAGTCAGATACTCAACCAGCTGAGCCACCCAGGCACCCATTGTTTTCACTTTTTAAAAAAGATTTAATTAGTTAATTTATAGATTCCATGTACTTTTTTTTTTTTTTTAAGATTTTATTTATTTATTGACACACAGAGAGAGATTACAAGTAGGCAGAGAGGCAGGCAGTGAGAGAGGAGAGAGGAGGAAGCAGGCTCCCCGCTGAGCAGAGAGCCCGATGCGGGCCTCGATCCCAGGACCCTGAGATCATGACCTGAGCCGAAGGCAGCGGCTTTAACCCACTGAGCCACCCAGGCGCCCTCCATGTACTTTTTTGACAGAGCAAGCATGAGTGAGCACAAGCAGTGGGGAGCTGTGGAGGGAGAGGGAAAAGGGGGCTCCTCTCTGCTCAGGGAGCCAGACGTGGGGCTCAATCCCAGAACCCTGGGGTTGTGACCCAAGCCAAAAGCAGATACCCAACTGATTGAGCCACCCAGGCACCCCAAGATTTATTTATTTTAGAGAAGGGGGAGGGGCAGAGGGTGAGAATCTTCAAGCAGCCTCCCTGCTGAGCCCCACCCATGGCTCACTACCCATGAGACCATGACCTGAGCAGAAACCAAGAGTCAGATACTCAACTGGCTCAGCCAGCCAGGCACCCTTATTTTTCAGGGTTTTTTTGTTTTTTGTTTTTTGGTTTTTTTTTTAGTATTTATTTGAGAGCGAGATTGAGAGGGGGTGAGGGACAGAGGGAGAAGCAGGGAGCCCAATGTGGGGCTCCATCCCAGAATTCCTGGATCATGACCAGAACTGAAGGCAGACACCTAACTGACTGAACTACTCAGGTGCCCCCCTGTTTTTCACTTTTAACAGAGAATCTCTCTCATGTATCTTGTGAGAAAAATTTTGTCGACTTGGACACAAAAGTAATGTTACTCTGGCCCTTTGTCTTATAAGATCTGTTCCCAGAATGGCTCCTTCAGCTTCTTGCTGCTGTGTCTTTCCATAAGGGTTAGACATGAGTCCATGGGATTGAGTTGGGGGAGTAGTGGGTCCTCTTTTCTGTTTACCTGGTACATATATAAACTCCTCTTCTAGTCCAAACTGCCATGTGGATTCCTTATTATAGATAAATTCATCCTAAGGAAGAAATCAAAAGGGAGTGCCTAACTTGAGTTACAAGTTTGTTACAGCACTGTCTGTTGTACTGAAAAAACTGGGCCTAGTCCAAATATTTACAAAAGAGAATTGGTTAAATTAAGTAAATAGCCATATCTCAAACCACTTTGCAGCTATCGGGAATTATTTATTTAGAGATATCCTTTTCAAATCTTTATCTTATTTGGAAGTTCAGTATATAAAATAAATAAAAGCCAAGTAGCTCTGGGGGCACCTCAGTGGCTTAGTTGGTTAAGCATCCAATTCTTGGTTTCTACTCAGGTCCTGATCTCAGGGTCATGAGATCAGGCCCTGCATTGGCTCCGCACTCAGTGGAGAGTCTGCTGAAGACTTTCTCTCTCTCTTCGCCCCTTCCCACTGTGCTCTCTCTTTCTCTTAAAGAAAGAAAGAAATCTAAAAAAAAAACCAAAAAAACAAAAAAAACCCCAAAAAACTAAGCATCTCTGATGTACAGGGAACCTAGCGTCCCCATCTACTCACTTGTGCTCCTTGAGGGACGTCTTTTAAATCCTTAGGGTTGTGTGCAGCACAATTTAAAACCAGTGCCGTAGTGAAATATTTAATGATGTAAAATTGTGTCAGTGTTTTATTAGTTACAAAGGTTACCAAGCAATACATCTTATGTGCCATAATTTTTATAAAAAGAAATTTTATACGCTTTGTCTACACCATATGCAGGTAGAGAAATCTGCATTTTTAGAAAAGATGGGAAAAGTATTCATAAAAATGCTGGGTATTGAGTTTATGGGTGATTTTTATTTTCTATTTTGTCTTTTTACTTTAAAAAATTTTGTATGTGTATTTTTTGGGGAATAAAGAAAACACGTGAAAGATGTAAAGATACATCTTTTTAAAAAAAATATTGGAGAGAAAGAGCACCAGCGGGAGAGGGGCAGAGGGAAAGAATGAAGTGGATGATTCTACTGAGCAGGGAGCCTGATGCGGGGCTCGATCCCAGAACCCTGGGATCATGACCCGAGTTGAAGGCAGATGCTTAACCGACTAAGCCACCCAGGCACCCCAAGAAGATATTTCTTCATGTTAAAAAGTAGAAAGCCATTTCTTTATAGGAAACTTTATACTTTTGGAAAGATAACAGTCTCATTCCTCAGTCCCTTGAGGGAGAGGAATTGTCTTGAAAGTTTATAAAAGTAGTACTAATAATGTAGATCTACTTAGAAATTAACGTCAGTAGTCTTATGTGTTAAAAATGTATTACGATAAGTCACATTTTTAGCATCTAAGGGAGAAAATAGAACAATGCCAGTGAATTAAAAATGAACTGAACTTTGTAAAGCAGTGATTGCCAATTCTGGAGTGACATAAGAGGAATGTCAAAATATTTAAAACACACTTTCCTCCATGTTTCCAAATTCAGTGCTTTGGTGAGCCATTGTTACTGATAAGAGTGTACCCTGTACTCTAATTCTATGGTTTGGGGCCAAGAAAAACTCTTGTAGAAGAAAGTGTGAAGTAGCATGCATAGAACTAGTTTTCTCACCTTTTCCCCTCAGAATCAGAGGTCTTTTTTCCTTTGTGCTGCTTTGAAAGTTTGGGGTATTCAGAGTTGGTGTAGAAAATGTGATTTAAGGGACATCTGGCTGGCTCAGTCAGTTGGGTGTCTGCCTTCGGCTCAGGTCGTGATCCGGGGTCCTGGGATTGAGTCCTGCATCCTCCCTCTTCTTCTGCCCCTGCCCCGTACTCATGCTCTCTCTCCGTCTCTCTCTCTCTCTCTCAAATAAATAAATAAAATATTAAAAAAAAGAGAGAGAGAATGTGGTTTCCTGATAAGCCAAGTGGATAGCTAAGAGGAATTGAAGAATTGTTAATATTTGATGCCGGAACCAAAGCATTTGTGAAGAGAAGTCTCTAGTTTAAAGCCAAAGATTGCATTATAATATTAATTATATACATAGCTAGTAAAAGTAGTTTTAGTGAAAAATATAATTTCCTTAGAAGAAAATAAGACACTTTTATGAATGTGGAATGTGTGTTATAGAGAAGATTTAATTGTAATGATATTAGCTATGATCAGTTTTTTATTAGTCTTTACTGATATTTTATATAATTTTATAATAAAACATAGCCTGTTTATTTATGGAAATATTTCACCAACTAAGGAGTATGACATATAAATTTAATAATATGTAATTAAAATACTCGTGTGTTTTGTATGTAATTTAAAAAATTGTAAGTAGAAAACATGGAATATGAGCCATCCTTATTCTCTTAGAGTTCTTCCTGAAAGTATATGAGGTTTTTATTTGTTTATAAGAAACAGACCTATGTAGGTTTAGTTCAAGGAAATTGTGAGCATTTTAGTGTATATGTGAGTTAGGTTTATACTTCTCTATTTTTTTTGCAAATCCTTGTCTATTCAGCTTTGTGGTATAGATATGACTGTGAATTAGCCTTTTTTGTATTCAAGGACTGAGTGCATACCAAGTACAATACCTGACGGTAAACAGAGCTCATGAATAATACTCAGTGATTTGGATGTTAGTGTAATTCTGACTGTTTTTCCTTCTCCTAGGTTTTTCAAAATAGGATTCTTATTCTTGTAATTGTGTTGGAATTTGGTAAGAAATGTTTAGGGACATTTAAGATAAATGCATTGTAATTTGTTTTCCTGTCGAATTTGGTATTCCTTGCTATGGATGCTATTTTTATGAATGTTTTAGATTTTTTCTTTAATAAAAATGCAAACCAACTGAAAATATATCAAATATGTGCCTTAAAGTGATACATAAGAATTTACATTTTGAGTAGAACTTTTTTTATATCATAGAAGATACAGTGTTATTTGAAATTTTGTATTTTAATTTTACATTTTCATAAAATTCTCAAGTTCAGATTAACAGTGGAGTTTGTCTCAATGACACCTCAATGCAAAGGCGAAAGCTAACTAAGACTTTCTACTTTTTCAGAAGTACAGTTGTATCCTTTGGCAAATCTGCAGAAAGCAGCTTATCCTAACAAATTTTGCACAGTTTTTGCTTCAGTTTACAAAATTTGAACATTTCAATCTTAGTGTATTTTATATAAAAATCTTTAAAATAATATTTATTTGTCACAGAGAGAGAGAGAGAGAGAGAGAGAGAGTGCACAAGCAGGGAGAGCAGCAGGCAGAGGGAGAAGCAGACTCCTGGCTGATCAGGGAGCCCAATATGGTACCCTGGGATCATGACCTGAGCCAAAGGCAGATGCTTAATGACTGAGCCACCCAGGCGTCCCTATAAAATCTTATGTAGATCTTTATATAAATATTTATTTGAGAGAAAGAAAGAGTGCCTGCGCATGTGCATATGAGTGGGGGGAGGGACAGAGAGAGAGAGAGAGTATCCCCAAGCAGACTCCCTGCTGAGCATGAGCCTAACATAAGGCTGGATCCCAGGACCCTGAGATCATGACCTGAGCTGAAACCAAGAGTTGACTGCTTAACCAACTGAGCTACCTAGGTGCCCCTATCTGTTTCTTGAAGTATGCCTGCATTGCTATAAATTGCCCTCGTACTAATTGCTTTTGCTGTCTCCCATAAATTGTTGTATGTCGTTGTATTTCTATTTGCAGTTGTCTCTAGACATTTTTTTTATTGCTCAGATTTCTCTGATGACCCTGTGGTTGTTTGGTAGCATGTTTAATCTCCACATTTTTGTGTTTTCTTGTTTTCTTCTTGTAATCGATTTCTAGTTTAATACCATTGTGGTGGGACAAGGCGCTTGATGTGATTTCAGTCTTCTTTAATTTATTGAAACTTGTTTTGTGGCTTAACATGTGATCTGTCCTGGAGAACGTTCTATGTGCACTTGAGAAGAATGTGTATTTTGTTGCTTTTGGATGGAATATTCCATATGTATCTATTATGAACATCTGGTTTAATGTGTTGTTTAAAGTCAGTGTTTTCTTGTTGATTTTCTGTGTGGATGATTTATCTATAAATGTCTACTATTATTGTATTGTTCTCCCCCCAATCCCCCACCCAGGTGGCATATTCTAGGTTAGAAGTTTTTTCCTTTCAATTCTTTGAATATGTCATGCCACTCTCTTCTGACCCACAAGTTTTCTGCTGAAAAATCTGCTGATAGCCTGTGGGGTTTCCCTTGTTCATAACAAATTATTTTCCTCTTGCTCCTTTTCAGATTCTCTTTTTATCTTTAAATTCTGACATTTTAATTGTAATGTTTCTTGGTGTGGATTTTTTGGGGTTTGTTTTCCGTAGAACTCTCTGTGCTTCCTGGACCTGGATGTCTGTTTCTTTCCCCGGGTTAATAAAGATTTCAGCCATTATTTCTTCAAATAAGTTTTCTGCCCCTTTCTCTCTCTTTTTTCCTTCTGGGACCCCCATAATGGGAGTGTTATTCCACTTGATGTTATCCCTTATGTCCTTTAACATATCTTTATTTTCTAAAGTTTCTTTTATTTCCCTCTTCTCTTCTCTTTTCTTTTCTTCCTTTCTCCCATGCCTTGTTTGGGTGAGTTTTGTTGCTTTGTGTTGTAGCTCCCCGATTATTCTGCTTCATCCAGTGTGCTGTCAAAGCCCTCTAATGTATTTTTTTAGTTCAGTTATTGTATTCTTCTGCTCTGTCACTCCTTTTTGGTACTTTCTTGTATTTTCTTTTTGTTGACGTTCTCACTGTGTTCATCTATTCTTCTCCCAAGTTTGGTGACCATCTTTATGACTGTTACTTCGAACTCTTTAACAGGTAGATTACTCGTCCCTGTTTCATTAAGGACTTGTACTTTTGTTTGCCACCTCTTCCTGTCTCCTCATTTTGCCTGAGTTTCTGTGTTTGTTCCCACGTATTAGGCAAAACCTCTCTGACTCTCGAAGGTGTGTCCTTCTGTAGGAGATGACCCATGGGACCCAGAAGTGCTGTCTCCCTGGTCACCAGAGCCAGGCTCTCAGGGAGCATCCCCTGTGTGTGCTGCACATGCCTGCTGGCTGTGGTGGGGCTGCGATGGTGGCGTCAGGGGTGGAGGGGAGTGTTGCCCAGCGGCAGCATGGCTAGGCACTGAAGTGGGGGATACCAACCTGCACTAGCAGGTTAGAGGGAGATTGTAAAAATTAGCAAGGTAGCATTAGCAAGGTAGAATGTGATCACAAAAATGGTGCTTTCCAATGCTCCTGTTCTTGGAGAGAGTCCCAACAGGTTCCTGCCACTCTGGCAGTCGCTTTAAGATGAGTAATTGGGTCTCCTTTACATTTGGTCTAGGAGCTTTTCAAACTGCTGCTTTTTGATTGGGTCTCAGGGCAAGTGAGTCAGCCTACAAACCCTTTAAGAGTGGGTTCTCAATTCCCTACATTTCTCTGAGTATCCTGGACCTAATCCCTGTTTATATTAAGTTTGGGGGGCTCATCTCTCTGGTGCATGACCCAGGGCTTGAGGTGCTTGATGTGGGGCACAAACCCCCTTGCTCCTCAGGCAAAAGTTCCAAATTTTTTGAGATCCCTTCCGATTGTGGGTCACTCTGCCTGGGGTGGGGTTTTGGCAAGAGCATGTCTCTGCCTCCCCTACCTGTTTCAGTGTGGCCCCTTTATCTTTTGTTTTCAGAGCTTTTTCAGAGGAAATTGTTGCATTTTAGCTGTTGAATTTTTGTGTCCATGGGAAGAGGTGAGTTTAGGATCCTCCTTCACTACTGTCCTGAACCACCTCTCCAAACAAATTCTGAAATTGGGAATTGTGAAGTAAGATTAAGGTTTAAATTCTTACCTGCTAAGCAAAGTAAGTCAGTCAGAGAAAGACAAGTACCACGATGATTCACTCATATGTGCAATTTAGGAAACAAAACAGATGAACATGGGGAAGGGAAGGAAAAATAAGATGAAAACAGAGAGGCAAACCATAACAGACTCTTAACTAGAAAACAAACTGAGGGTTGCTTAAGGGTAGGTAGGTAGGGGAATGGGGTAACTGGGTGATGGGCATTAAGGAGGGCACTTGAAATAATGAGCACTGGGCATTATATGCAACTGATGAATCATTAAATTCTATCTCAAACTAATACAGTATATGTTGATTAAATTGCATTTAAATAAAAAATTTAATTAAACAGAATTAAATCCCTATCAGATGAAAATTATGTATCGTCATTATTTTGTTAGTTTTGAGATTATTCTGTAGAATCCAGTTTGCTTATTGTTTATATATGTTAAATGATGTTAATATCTCATATAAGCATGGATTTGATAGTTTGAATGGTGTTGAATGAAGATACTAAGTAGTTTGAGGTTCTCATACTTTTTTCTGGCAGCTCCCTTTACTTGGTTTTTTGAATAATTGGAAGTCTAAAAAGACATTGTATAAGTTCACGATGATACTCATGATCTCAAAGGAGAGTTATTTAGAAACATTACGGGAGATATTCCCAAAAGTGACACTGTTCCAGATTGTCCATGAGGAAAAAAGAGCCTGTAATAAATAAGATGTTATTTTCATTGTGAATTACTTTTCCCAGTTCAGAAACAACCAATATTCAATTTATAATATCTGGCAGAGGGAATTAAAATAATTTAGAATTTACTGTTTGATTTGTCAAAGTATGTCCAGGAAAGACTTACTAAGGGTCGTCATGTGTTAAGTTCTTCAGTAAAAGTGGCAGTATCCTAAGCTATATTTAAGAAGTTAATGTGAGATCGTCTTACATTACATTCTAGTGAATCACTTTTGGATTTTACACCAGAACTGAGCTCCCTGGTCCTTCTTTCTGTGGTTTTGTATTGCAAGGTCCAGAGGTTTAAAACTAATAACAACACCATGAAAAATCTCCATGAGTCATCCTGTCAGCTCTAGCTTCTGTTCGAGTCTTTCTGATATAATTGATATTTATTGCCAGCTCTGCTGACAACTTTTCATGCTTTAGATCTATATCCTAATAAAAAGGTACAATGGTAGGTCATTTTCGGATTCTTTTTTTTTTCTTTTTCTGTAATTTTTAGTTCTTTTAAAGTGAGTCTAAGCTAAACCAGTTATAAATTGTAGGTGGCAAAAGGATTTATGACTGGTGTTTTTTGGAGAGCTAAGAGTGTTAGTGGTCATTACTGCCTTTGGTTCTATGAATCTTACTGTCCAGATATCTAGAGATTGAATTAACAGTATAGCTGAAGTCAGCAGTATGTTCTAAATCCCTATACTTAAGGGTACTTAAATGCCCTTTTAGCTATTTTGTTTGTTATTTTGTGAAAAATGATACAATACTAGAGCTAGCTGGTTCATATTCACATTGGAATAATTTCAAATTTTAGAGTTGTGCTTTAGGATATTTAAATTATTTTGTAGAAATAGATAAATAAAAAACTTGATTTACATCCAGGACACAGAATGCCTTAATCCTTCTTGATACTATAAAGGAGATGCAGAAATAATGGACTCTCTTGCTAAGTGGCAGGTATGGTCAACACAATTTCACAGGCTTAAAAAAAAATTTCTGACCCTACTTGCTAAGAAAATGAAAACTTTTGGTTGTAACCTGATCTTTTCTCTTACCCTGCAGCATCTGGGAAGTTTGTTAACTTGAGTATTGACGTTAATTTTATATGACTTGGCAAGTTAAACCTATAGTTTCATCATTGGCTTCGAATTATGCATTTCTATGGATTTTACAGAGCTAAAAACCTATTTGAATATTGTTAGTTTTTAAGTTTATTTTTCTTTTCTATTTAATTTGAAGTTAAGGCTCTAAAGTTCAGACTTTATTTTTGTTCTGATTAACAGTTAATAATAATTAAATGGTTATTATGGCTAGACAGTACTTTTCATTTAATGCTTTTGCATTTTCTAAATCTCAAATTTGTATGGTAGGAACTAGTATAGTCACTATTTTACAGAAGATTGTTAGAGAGCCTGAGCACCTTGTACAAGTGTAAAAGTACCTTTTAAATTGCAAAACTAGAATATGAACCTCATTATTTTTTTCCTGAGGAGCCCCTGTCCATGAGGCCTTGAGATCACATGCATTTTTCATTGACTGTGCCAGTACTGGAATGCTGTATTTTTTGCATTGATGTTTGTCATCATTTCATGAGGATTGAGCCTTAGACTTAACTGCAGTCTTGTTTTGCAGAGTTCTTTGTCTAGAAACTCTCCTCACTGGCGTGAATTCCAGTAAGCTAGTTCTATATTTCATTGATTCCAAGGTGCACTGGCTTTTCATCCTGCCTTTTAACATTGCTAAGATCAGGATGTATCTTACAATGGAATTACTGAAAATTCTAAATTTAGTAACTAACATTGTTTGCTAATGAAAACTTGCCCATCATCCAGCATAGGTAAAATATCCTGAACTTAATTCTCATTTTAAGCATCCCTTATGAAGAACCATCCAGAGTCCCAAATTCTTCATCATAACTATACCCAAGAAAAAAAACATTTAATACCTTGAAGGAGAGAGAGAGAGTAGGAATTAAGGTTTAAGTGTGGTATTTCTATTTTTTTCTTTCAGGACACTTTCTTCCAGGAGTAATGTCAAAGGCTAGCACTTTTCTCGTAAAAAATCATCTGTAAAAGGAAAAAAATGACTTCTAATAGGCTACATATTATAAGCAAATATGAATTAACAAAAATTTCAATGGCCCTTTGTAATGTTTTTAATCTAGAAGAAGTTCTGTTTAACAGTCTTAAAGGGATTTTCCCAACTAGAAAATCATGTATATGTATGGATGTATTGTATAGTTAAATATGTGTGTGTGTGTGTGTGTGTGTGTGTGTGTGTGTGTGTGTTCTTAAACCTGGCTAAAACTGGAAGTTTTACTAAAGTGAATATTATGTATTGTGTTAGGGTTATTTAATTACCAAATCACAACTCCCTCCCTTTACGCTGTAATAACATATTGGGAGGAGTATGAAAATAAAAGTTTGTGGAGGCTTCTATATATTGCTACCTAGGACTTTAATATTAGAGCTCAGAACTTACAAGAAAAAGGCATCCTGAGTCAAGTGAGTAAATATAATTGTGACCTTTAAGGCTCTCAGTTAAAATTTGTGGCCTTCAAGTGTGCTTAGTATAGGAATCGAAAGTAAGGGCATCTAGTTTTCTCAGTGGCTCTAATTTCTGACAATGCTTTCCTTTTTAAATTATGGTTCTTCATATTTGTACTTGGACTTCGTCTGACATCTGGAAAAATACATACACACGTATGTAAATATGCACAGACATGTTCATTGTTGGCTAAATGTCCAAGTCATCAGTCTGATATTTTCGAAAGCCGCATACAATTTACTAAGCACTTCCAACATAATTCAGCATTCAACTACAGCTCTTTTCCATAGATAGCTCTCCAGAGGAGATTGTCACCATTCTATGACTGGGTTGCAGAATGGACAGGGACTTGAAAATAGAGGATTTTGTGCACCAGAATTGCATCTTCAGCCTAGTGTTGGGCTCATTGTGGAATTTGGTGATTAGAGAAAAAGTACTGGATTTAAAATTTTTGTTTGAGAGAGGCTCTTCACCTGTACTTTAAGAATGTAGTAAGTAGATTATGTTAAGCAAATTTTACTGTACAGTAGTCCTTGTTCTTCATCTTTTCATTCCATTTTTATCCTCCTCCTTCCCCTCCTTTTCCATTCCCTCATAAGAGAAAGCGGCTCAGGAAGCTGGTTTGTAATCAGTCGTCTGGGAACTTCCGGGATTCTTTACCAGAATCTCCCTGGATGTTGCAGTCCCTGACGTAAGCAGCATTGTTTTGGGGTAGGAGATTTTATAATGGCTGTCAGGAAGAGTGGCTAAGGTTGCTAACTGCAGGTATTATGCTTTGTAGAAACTCAGTTGGGAATTCTTTTCTGCCAGCTCCTATGTTCATTTCTAAATTAAAAAAACATATTTCCACTTCCCCACTCTCCCCCAACAAGTAAGGAGGGACTTACTATTTCTGAAAATTTGGTAATCGGTCTATTCTCCAGAGCAGTTTACTCTTATCCCAGAACCTTTTCCTTGTTATCTGTAACTTTGTTGTGAGTTAACATACACTTACTATGGAAGTTTTTAGATTATTTGTAGTTTTCTTTGGATCAATTCTGGTTTATGTAAGAGTTAAAGGAAATTGTAATGAAACTTGTACTTTGGAGGTTTTTTTTTTTAAACTAAACTATCTCCATGATAAGTAAAATAGTCATTTAAGTATCATTGTTTTATGTTTATTTCTTACTATGTTTATTAATAACCTTTAAAAAAAACCCAATTTTATTGATATTCTTAATAAATCCCATTTTTGTTACCCAGGCTAAATAATCTTTACATAAAATGCCATGGGTTGCAGTAATTTCTGAAATGACAGTTCTGAAAAGGGGAACGGGAGGAAATCCGAAAACACTTGTAGACTTAGTGTTATGTGTAACGTCAAATTGTCATCAAGAAGCCTCCAGTAATGTTTCATTCAAAAAAGGCAACCAGGAGGAAATGCAGTAGTTCTTAATAGCTTATAGAACGGAAGAAAGAAAAGATGTACCCTTTGTTTCTTACTTTTGGAAGATAGTCTTAGTAACCAGTAGTACTGCAATGGTATTTTCTCTAGGTTTCTGTTATAAATGCTAAACATAAATAAATGAGAATTGTGATTTAATTATGATCAAAGTGTAGGAGACAGATCAATAGAGCAGTAATCATCACCCAGATATCTTGGGGGAAAGGTGATGGACAGGAAGAAACTTTCCTCGCTAGGGAAACTAAGTATAATATTTTAATGGCAAGATATTTCTCTTTGCCTTAGTTTTTTAAAATCTGTAAAATGGAAATAATATCTTTATAGCTATTTTTTAGGGTTAAATGAGATAGCGTGTGTCAACAGTTTAGAATAGTGCTTAGCATCTAGTAAGCCCTCAGTAGATTTAGCTGTTGCTATTCACATTTAGATTTCTGAAAGAGAACCATACTCAGTGACGGCTCATGGTTAATGCACCTGCATTTTAAGATTTAACAAAGAAGTTATTAAAAAATAGCATCCAGCTTCGTATTCCACCTGTTTGTTGAATCTTGCTTTGGGAAAGTTAGCATAAGATTTAAATCTCTTATTCCGATTTAGTAGAATGAGTAAATATAATAATGATCTTGTAAGTGAAATAACTACATCTTTGCTTTTTTTTTTCTTTGTTTCAGGTTTCCCCTCAAAAAACCTATAAGGTAAGTTGTTCAGTTGCCCTTCATACGGTTAGGTTAAATCTTAATTAGAAGCATTCCTTTGAAATTATGGTGGATTTTTGTGGCTTTTGAAAGTGTGGATTTAAGTAGTTTATAATATCAAAATGTTTTACAAATTTAAAATATAACAGGTGTTGCATATTTTTCCTGGAAGACAGCATTGTTTTGATAACATTTTCAATGTTTTTAATATAAGCATTTTAAAAGTTTGTTCAAATTGATAGTTAAGGTCACTCCCTATGAAGAGATTTAATTTTAAAATCTATTGTGACTGTTTTCAGTTGTGAGTAGCTTGGGGAGTGTAAATGGCTTGCCAGTTTTTGATGTATTTTATCACTTGGGTAATACAGCTGCCTTTAGTTAATAAACTTTGGCAAACTGAACCAGTCTTAATTACTTTAAGACAGTAAAGGAAAAAAATGCAAAATGTTCAAATATGCCTGCGCTCACAGCTGTATCTCTCTATATGTATTGAGATCCTGGAATTAAGTGCCTTTTCCTCAGTGCTTATTCTCACTGCTCTCTCATCCTAGTTGTCATGAATATTATTTAGAATGTAGGTAGTATATCATTCCTAATTATGTTAGTACTTTTATCATTCTAGTGACAGCATGGTCCAGGATACCAATGCTAATCTTGGCATTTCAGTTAATTAGTAGTGTATGTATTACCGTGAGGATCTTATTTGCTGCCCTGCCATTATCTGATCACTGTAATTGGGTAGGCCATAGGAAAAATAATAATTCTAGTGTCATCTGGGCCTCCCTGACTTCTGGAGCTAGAACTCTAGTGAGGCTTGCCTAAGGTTTCTTTTTTTTTACTATTCTCATCCATGCTACATTTACACAGTAATTTTGAACCGGACCATAGTATAGGTAGGGTCAGGTTGGGGAAAGTGTTGAGTTACTCTCAGGCACTGTTTTCTTACCTGTTCAGTCGAAGTCATAGTAACCTATGAAAGCCACTGAAAGAATTTAAGTTATTTTATTTTTAAAGATTTTATTTATTTATTTGTCAGAGAGACAGAGAGAGAGAGTACAAGCAGGGGGAACAGCAGACAGAGGGAGAAGCAGGCTCCCTGCTGAGGGATCCCAGGACCCCGGGATCATGACCTGAGCTGAAGGCAGACACTTAACTGACTGAGCCACCCAGGCATCCCGAATTTAAGTTATTTCTAAGAATAAAATAGACTTTAATACTAAATGCTATTTCTAAGTTATTTCTAGGAATAAAATAGACTTAATGCTAAATACTACTTTTATTATTTTTAAGCACTTTTTATAACCAAATAACTAGATTATTTATTACACATAGCATAGACTGAATTTAAAACTTCTTGAAAAATATAATTTAGATTTATGAGGATGTCTATGGTAAACTGATTACTTGGATTCTCTTTGTATGACACACTTGCAGTTAAATTGTTTTTATTCTTTTGACTTGCTTGTAGTAAATATTTGACTGCTTTACTTTAATGTAGGCATGGGAGTATTTTGAACCGAGAGTCACCAACAGATAAGAAGCAGAAAGTTGAGCGCAGTGCATCACATGATTTTGATCCTACAGGTAAAACACTGTTTGTTCTCCCAAACAATATTGAAAGTAGTTTAGTTCAGAATAATTTGACTTAATAAGCTACATAACTACTTGAAACACCCAGGAGTTACTGTTTGCTCTGTTTCTGACTCTTCCTTCCTCTTCAATGATATAATATAAAACCCGTGCTTTCAGGAGGAATGCAAGCATTTTTAACGTTCAACACTACGGTCCACTATGGAAGCATCATCGTACAGTGTATTTTATTCAGAAATAATAATGATAATAAAATAGTCATTTATCATCATTGGAGATTCTAGTCAGACCAAGGACTTAGTATTAAAATAAATCCTAAGTGCGATAGGTAGTATCTCATAAAATCAAAGCTCTAAGAACTGCAGATTTCTGTAGTCATTTAAAAATTCATGTGTGATCATAGTAAGTTGGAGTATTAGATAAAATCCAACTTCAGAGATTACTGGTCATGTAATTTTAGAGTAATCAAATGAATAGCAATCCCTTTTTCTTCAGTCAAAAATATTCTGAGCTCAGAGAGTCTTTTAAGTAGTGTTGATCTTTTCTAAGGTTTTCATGCTAGTGAATGTCTATTTATATTCTTAATTTTATACAAATAGATTGAACTCCTATTGTACAGTACAGGCTTTTGCTTTCTCCTTATAAAGTCAGTATTTAATTTATAAAAAATGCTGAATAATTTTGCTTTTGTCATTTGAAACTGAAAGTGTTCTTTGTGTACATACTATTTTACTCAGTTGTATGTTCCTGTGACAAAAGATAAAGGAGGTAATCGCTAAGGTCATGAATACATAATTAAAATGTATCTTTTTTAGATATTTTTGTTTAGAAATACAATTTTTAATAGAGTATATTTTTTGTATCCAACTCAGATGATTCATACTTTCACTGTAAACTGTTATTTTGAAAAAACTTATGAATATGATTCAGGAAGGGAAGAATAGGAAGTGAATAGCTAATAATTTACCTGCATCTTGGGTCATAGGTAAAAATGAAATCCTGATTATCAATTTATTTAGGCTTTTGTGGTGGGGTACAGCTTCTGGATCTCCATTAAAAGATAATTTTTTATTTCTGGCACCTAATTTTGACATCATGGGGCTCAGAGGCTTTTATTAATATGATTAGTTATTATTCTTGCTAATGAGTATCTTCCCTATGTTCATATAAACATTAGAGTCTTGTTAGATGGACTTATTCTGTATTGTTCCTCTGTGGTGTGCCCATCTCCAAAGATAAGTTTAGTGAAGGGGTATGCACTGCTTCAAAATGAGATTATTACAGCTTTTAGTGCTTTTGTCATCTCTATGATTGTCAGATGATACATTTTGTAGACTATTCATGTGTTGTTTTGTTTGAACATATTTTTATTGCACTGTCTTTTCTTTGATAAATCTTTAAAATATGTCATTACTTGTGCTGTTCGTGACTGTTCTAAGTGCTATCACCTGTGATGTTCATACTTTGTGTTTGCACGATTTAACTTGATCATGATTCATTCTTTTATCCCCCCATGAATTTTCCCCTTACATTGGTCTCCATATTTTCTATATCTCTCTCCTTTTCTCCCGCTCTTGTGCAGATAGCTCCTCCAAGAAGACAAAGTCTAGTTCAGAGGAGAGTAGATCCGAGATCTATGGTAAGCTAATGTAGCCCATTCAGCCTTGCACCTCTGGAGCTTGCTTCGTGCTGTTTCCTTTTTTTTTTTTTAATAACTTCAGCCTTCCTTGTGTCTGCTCTGCATGGCATGACCTACTGCAGGGAAAGGGAGCCTGGGGTTTTAATGTGGCTGCCACTGGGAAGCTTGAGGTTGCTAGAAACTAACATCGTAGAGTAAGAGTAGGCCACATGACCCATCTTCTCTTTCATCTTGTGTATGATGGGAAAGTGATGACGTCTGATATTTTTGAGTTGGGCTCCTCCACTTAACATGGGTGGGCTTTGAATTCTTGGCATCTCCTTCCCATGTCTCATTTGCCGAGTTTGGATCACTTAGAATTTCATGGCACCAGTCTTTCCCTCTAAGCAATAGCATTGGTGTGACTTAGAGGTATTACCAGTTCTTTGGAATTTTTATTTGATTTTTTTTCTATTTGTTTCTTTTCATTGGCCTCATCATCTGGAAATGCTGTTCATGTATGATTTATCCACAACAGCAAAAATACCTTAAGTATTTTATTTTTATGATTTGAAGAATTTGTTTATGCCTTTCATGAGTTTCCTTGAAGCTTATTCTGAATGGGGAAATGTCAAAATAATTTAAAAATAATTTTTAAAAATATTTTTTAAATTTTAATTTTTAAAAAATTTTAAAAATAATTTTCACAAAAAGCAGATTTAATCTGAACGGTTAACTTTTGCAACAGATAATTGAAGCACTAATATTTCTAGGCTGTGTCATGTCTTCCAAAGATAATGTAAACCATGTCTGTGAAGTTCATACATGTTTTTCCCTTTCCTCTGCACAGTTTTACCTGCCCTCTTCTCTTGTTTTGGCGTCCGATTAGTGCTTTGAGAAAAGTGAATAGGAGAAGCACTTCTTGGAACCAAGACTTTTAAAATAATCTCTGAAGGACTAATAAGTTATTTCTTTTTAAGAAAATTCCAGATTTGGCCTCAGAGGAAAACCAGGTCTTCACTAAAAGAGCCAGAGTCTGTCATATGGAAGTTTCTCCAGATAGAACTGTTTCCTAGCCTGACATACATGAAAGGAAAAAAAAAAAAAATGAAAGTGCTCCACCCCCCCCAAGACATTTTATAATTTTTATCTCCTGACACTTAAACCCATAATATCACATACTTTTTAATATTATGAGGCCTCAGTGTTTGGTTTTAAACCAGTTCATGCTTCTGTGTTCGATAAATATAGTTCTTTGCTTTGGTTTTTGTGACCAGTGCCTTTTTGTGTGTGGTGAAACCTTTTACAGTAGTTCAAGACGAAATGTGTACCATGCTGTATGGCATGGCACGTGTGTGTTTTTTCTTCCTTCCAAAGTATTTGGCTCCTCCTAAGTAAGAAATAGCTTCCGAATTTCTCAAGACTCTTTCTGTTCTATATAAAGAACTTCCTATGGTTTATTCTCTCCTTAGGAATGTGAACACTATCTTTATTGGCTCCCTTCTTTTCTAGTAGCCTTTGCAATGTTGTATTTCACCTCCCCCACCATTTTCCTAGATCTGTGGTATGTATGCAAAAGCTTGGTATTTGCTTTGGATGCTAGGATGTTTGCTTTGGATGATAGGATGATAGGTATGTATGCAAAGGCTTGCTGTTTGATTTGGATGTTAATATTTCAGTGATAGGAACATAAACACTAGTTCAGACGTGCCATTCGCTTGTTAGTAATAGAAACATTTTAAGTGGTAATGGGGAAGTAAGGTGTGGCTTCTTTGTATGTTTGTTTCTTGAAAACCCTCGAAATACCGTTTTTGGAAAGAACTGAGCCATGGGTCCTTAAAAAGCACTTATAAAAGGGATGACTTGATCAGAACAGAGTGAGCATGCTAACTTAAATCTCTTTGACATTACAAATATTTTATCACCTGTGTGAATAGACTTCCTCAGACATTGTGCCATTAGCACAGATAGAAAAGAATCTCGGGGGCAGGGAGGTCAAGAAAAGCTTGGAAATAATGGGATATGATTGAGTAGAATCATACCAACTGCTGACATTGCAGTGTAGGATTAGCGTAGGATCTCTTAACAAGCCCACTTCTAAGTGTTGAGATTTTACACTGTCTTGGGGTAGAGTTCATTAGCTTGATCCTTCGACAAATGCTAGTTCTTAACAAATTATTTATTTTGAACTCTCTTAGCCATTTTTAGAGCTGTTTTGGTGAGATAAATTTACTTTGCTCATTTTAAAAGAAAACTAAGTGTTCGTTTTGTATTGGCTTCTTTTGTTAAGTTTCTCCCTGGTGCATTAGGTCAGTATGTATTCCATTTCTCCTTATTTCTCCCTCTGTACCTTTGGAGTCTGTTGATCATGTGGAGATCATATTTCTGAGCTACAATTTCAATTATACTTAATTTTCTATTTTTCTCATGAATATCATAATGGAGAAATTTTGTGGGATTTTGTGGGATATGAGAGAGTTAGTGAGGGAATTTGGAGTTTGACAGCAGCCTCTTCTGCCTTCTGTCTTGGCTTCATGAAGAGATTCTAGCTGATAGGATTATATACAAAAAAGCAAGCCATATCTTTCTGAAACTATCTTAATCTGCTGGGGCTGCTATAACAAAATACCAGAGACTTGGCTTAAATAACAGAAATGTATTTTCTCTCACTTTTAGAGGCTAGAAGTCTGAGATCAGGGTACCAGGTTCTGGTGAGAGCTCTCTCCTGGCTCACAGACCATTTTGCTTTGTGCTCTCATTGGTCCTTTGGTGCAAGCACAGGTAAAGAGAAAACAGTCTCTCTGGTGTCTCTTCTTAGAAGGACACTAATCTCATCATGAGAGCCCTACTCTTATGACCTCATCTAATTCTAATTACCTGCCAAAAGCCCCATCTCCAAATACCATTACATATTAGGGGTCAGGACACAACGTATGAGTTGAGGGGAGGGGGAGACACAAACAATAGTCCATAACAGAAGCAAACTGTTAGTACTTGAACTGTCCTGGTTGGTTACTTCAGAGGGTTTTTTGTTTGTTTTTGTTTTTTTGTTTCAAGATTTTATTTATTTATTTGAGAGAGACAGTGCAAGCATGAGAGAGAGATCACGAGCTGGCGGGGGGTGCGGGGGGAGGGGAGGGGTGGCAGAGGGAGAAGCAGGCTGCCCGCTGAGCAGGGAGCCAGACATGGAACTCAATCCCAGGGCTGTGACCTGAGTCGAAGGCAGATGCTCAACTGACTGAGCCACCTAGGTGCCCTTCAGAATGTATTTTTAAAAAATTCTTACTTTTTTTAAGTTCAGCCTTCTCAGATGTATAAAAGTAAAAGTCCCCAAGTTATTCTTTCTGCTTTCTTCTTCAGCCTGGCAGAGAGCACTCTACAACATGAACCTTCTGGGTCCTCATAAGTCACTCACTTCCTAACCTCTTGAAGTCTGACTTCTGAACACGTACTATCTGGAAGGTGAACCAAAAGATCCTAGTTGAAAATCTGTGAACTTTTTCTCAGTTCTCACCTTCCTCTGAACAAATTGGCAATGCTGATACCCTTTGTTTGTTTGTTTGTTTGTGTACTAGTACATTAATCTGGTTCTTTTCTCTCTGCAGTTGTTTTGTCCTTACTTGATTGCGTTTTCCCTTTTATACATGTATGCGTGGCCTGTGTTTCTGTCCTTGGTCTTTTCCCCTGTGTCCAGTCTTATATTTTTAACTCTTTACTGAATACTTTCACTCTGACCATCTTTCAAATTCAGAATGACCAATGTGCAATTCATCCTTGTTCCCTGTGGCTAGAAATCAGTCTTCCCCATGATTCCCCTGATTCTTTTCATGGCACTACCATTCGACACTCACCTAGTCTTGTTTTCTTAAAGTTATCTTTGACTGCTCCCTTTCCCCTGACCTCAGGAGTCCAGAGTTGGCCAGGTCCTGTAGATTCTACCATCACATTATCTTTCATCCCTCACTCTTTGGTTCTGTCGCTGCTGTTTTGTTCAGTTTTCCATCACATCATAGGACTATTTGGAGAGACTCATAACTTTCTTTCACTTTGATTTCACATTGATTCACTTTCTTTTCTCCATTCCACTCACTCTGTTAGATTAATACGATTAAAGTAAGGATTTGGTCATTCACCTACTAGGAAAGTACAAATAGTTAATTAAGATATGCTGTCATTTGTTTCCAGTTTATCATTCTGACTTAATTCACTACTGTTACTTCTACTACCATTTACCTAAAGGTACCAACCTCTCCTCCAAATTTTCCCTCTCCAAATATGGCTTGGTATTCTTTCTTTGCTCATGCCATTCCCATTGTCTTGAATGGTTTACCTTCTATAACTCTCCATCCTATAAGATCCATTTCAAACCTGCCTCCAACACAGGGCTTTCCTGGGTTTGCCCCACTCCTCTTTGGTCTAACCTTTGACATCCTTCTTTGTATCTAGTTATTTGTGTTTCTGTCCATCTTTGCGTCTCCCATAATGCCTGAAACAGTGGAGGCACTCATTTAATGTGTTTGAAATGAGTGATTATTGATGTTGGAATGAAGTATTTTAATAAAGAGAACTAATAGGATAAGATGTTGACCCACCTTGATTGGATTTTTCTTCTCTCCAGAAAATTTCAAAGTAGAAAAAAATGTAACTTAGAAAAGAGACTTACTGCTGGTAGTAGTCTAAAAGAATGAAATCAGCATACTTGGAAGTTAAAGCTTCCTCTTGCTGGCAGCACTGTGCATTTAGAATCCAGAAGCTTCTTAATCAAAGGATTATCTGAGGTCTTACTCATAAAACATGTATGTCTGGCAGCAGTTTAAAAATGAGCTGTTTTTATGAGGTTGCACATGGTCTTTCTCCACACCCTTCCCTGAAGCTAATTCTTGAGAGGTGAGACTTAGAGAAGTTTGGTCATGTAATAAAATGAAAGGTGAAGAAAGACTAGTGAGTGTACTTTCGCTAGAATAAATGCAGTATGGAAGCTTCGGCATGTTGCATATTAAACACTGCGTTTTCCATAACTTGCTGTTTGGTACTATTGTTGCTGCTTTTTTCCAGGAATGTATTACAGTGAAATCTGAGAGTACTTTCTTCTCTTTTTCAGAGTACCTTTTTATGACTTCTTCCCCTCCCCACTCCAGAGCCTTACAAAGGCTTAATTTTTTTCGATTTCAAAAATACCATCCTTGGTGATTATCTTCTAAGTAAGAAGCAGTCATTCTGTGTTGGTTTCAAATAGCACACTATCATAACAAGAAAAAGAAATGTCCTTTGTTATACAGAGAAAATAAAATTTAGGAAAGGATAGTATTTATATAAATTTTATAGAACGTTTTTACTTCACTGATGATATGAAGCATGAGATCTATTATTGGCTTCCAGGTGAAATAGTATAATCATTAACAGACAGGAAATAAAAAATGTATTTATAACTAGAGATGTTATTTTAGGGTAGATGGTAAATCAAATTGTTTCAGTTAGAATATAGGCAGGGCAGGAGGTTAGTGTCCTTCTAAAAAGTATTTCTCTACTTTGCATAGTTTTCAGGACTATGATTTTACTTTTTCCTAAAAAGTGATTAAGTATGATTTAAAATTTCCTGTATCTAAAATAAATTCAAATTTACTTAGTAAATATTCACTGATTACCTATTATATGCCAGGCACAATGACAAGGGCTAGAGATACAAAGATAATAGGATCTGTACCTGCTTTCTAGGAGTTCACAGTCTAGCACAAAAGAAGAATCTTAATACATTGTGGTAAGTACATGAGAGGTGCACTTGTTTATCAGTACTCCATGTGCCCTAAAAAGTAGAGAGTTGTGAGAAAAAAAAAATCTTCAGTGGCACTAAGAACGATGAGAATGAAGAATATTACCATGACCAAGTTTCAGGGGAGGTTGAGCATCATCATTATCTTACTTATTGGACACTCTCTGCCTGTCTTCACACACTGTGCTTGGATGCAGCTCACATGAAAGTGATTTGTGAACTTATAAAAACTCATATTCAGAGGTAAACACATTGTATGGTAATTCTAACAGACAGTAAGTGATTTAGCAAAACAAACCAACCAACAAACCATGAACTATATTTGTGTGTAAAAACCAGAAAAAGTAAAAGTGGTGGAAGGTGTTGGTTGGTTTTAATTAATGAAATGTGAAAGTGGCTGTTTTGGAGTTAGGGCTCTGCTTTTAACTTTCCCTTCTTTTATAAAACATATGGGTCCTGTTATTTGTCCTGTACTCTGATTCTTCATTAGACATTGCCATTGTTTCACTACGTCTCTGTTGTCCTTTCCTGCCAAGATTTTAAGTTCTTAGAGGGCACAGACTCGTAGTAGTTTTGTCTTCCTCACAACACCCGCAGACTGCAGTGTTAAATAACTGGTAGACTAGATGTTCGATGCAAATTTGCTAGAACAGAAAAGTGGATTTTTGTGTGTCAAAAAGGACATTTCAGCAATGTGATAATTTCATCCTTGGTGATTTTAGTGTTGGTGTATTGTTGCTTTCAGTGTGAAGTATTGGTGATTTCAGTGTTAAGAGTGTGAAAGGTGGAATTTATCCTCTGTGGTGGGTTAAAACAGCTTCTGGTCTACAACAAGTAGAACATTTCTCTCAAGGGAAAAAAATAAAGCATTTTATTGGCTTTCAATGGGAAGGAACATAATAGATCTAAGCATTTGAAAGACTAGATTTCAGAATTTTAAATGGCATGGTAGCTTAGTCTTTACTTAATTATGACCCCAAATCCAAGTTTATGCAGATGGCATAGATTCCTAGGACAAGGGGCACCTGGGTGGCTCAGTGGGTTAAGCCTCTGCCTTCGGCTCAGGTCATGATCTCAGGGTCCTGGGATGGAGCCCCACGTCGGGCTCTCTGCTTGGCGGGGAGCCTGCTTCCCCTCTCATCTGCCTGCCTCTCTGCCTACTTGTGATCTCTCTCTCTGTGTCAAATAAATAAGTAAAATCTTTAAAAAAAATTAAAAAATAAAGATTCCTAGGACAAAATAGTATCATCAGTTTGAATTGCATAGATTCTGAATTGGCTGTATACAGAGGCATGTTTTCCTTTTGTGTTCTAGTGATTCTTATGATTCGATATGATGTTATATGTTAAAGTACATCAAGTTCTCAGATTAGCAGATAGAATAATAATAAATGGACAATATAGTGGGGTTGGGGAGAGGAGAAAGATGAATAGGATATGCACACAGCTCTTTCTCTGTTTCCTCCTAAGCTTCTGTTCCTCATCTCCTTTTGATGTAGAATTAAGAGGGCAAGTTATCAGGCTGGACAATTTTGAATCATAGAAAACAGATTTGCAATATTCTGAAGTAGTCCTACTACATTTACTCAATTATTAGCAGTTTGTTATGACCTGTTTATATGGTAATAGTTTGTTATAGTTTGTTATGACCGATTAATATTTAGGCATATTTGCTAAAATTGACTGTGTCACTGTCAGTGACCTCCCTCTCTGAGCTTTCATCCATCTCCTGACCCCCCAGATTGTCTAATTTTTATTAATTCATGAGCAACTAAAAAAAATTTCTTTCTGTGTTTGAACATATGCCAATTCCTGAAATAAGATTGTAAACAAGAGTGGAGCCCCTACATTCTTGACGCATATATTTTCATCAGTGGATAAAAACAAATTGGTATCAATTGGGAGTGATAATGATACTAGGGGAGTAAATAGAGGGCATTGCCTGTAAGGGGGTACCTAACCTGGTCTGGATGTTTAGAAAAAGCTTACAACAGAAGGTGATTTATTTCCTCAGGCCTTCTTGCTGTCTCCTATATTCTAAAGTTGCCTTCTTAGAAGAAGCCCTGCTCCATAATATTTCCTTTGTTCCTTCCCCATCCAAATCTAATTTGCTTGTTTATTAAAACAAAATTTAGACAAAGACATAAGTGAGGAATGATCCCTTTAAGGAGCATTTCCATTAACTATAGGAGTTTAACATAAAAGTGTTTTTAATTAATTTTTTTAATTGATTGGATAGCTAGATGAGTAATATATTCCTGAGCAGGAAAATCCAAGGGCATTGTAGTCCTAATCATAATAAAATGCTTAACATTTAGGAGTCCTTATTTGTGTTAGGCATTAAGCTAAATACTTAATATATATTATATACAAGTGAAATACACAACCATAGAGCATGTATGGGGTGGGCGGGGTGCAGAAGGGAAGGGAGAGAGTATCTTGAGCAGTTCCCTGCAGATCATGGGCCTGACATGGGGCTTGATCTCACAATCCCGAGATCATGACCTGAGCCAAAACCAAGAGTCTCTAATTCTTATATTCATTGTATTTTGTACTAGAAATGAATAAAGAATGCTTCTTCCTTGATTTTATGTATTCGTATCCATTCTAGTTATAGTTTTTCCCAGTTACTTGAAGGATGCAACATTACGTCAAAGATTGAATTCTGATAGGTTTATCTTTCCTCTGCTCCCATTACAATTTACTATTTTGTGGGAGTGGTGAATTTGCTAATTCAAATACTGTTTGGTGTGCCAGTCTCTAGAGTTGAGGGCTAACAATTTATTATGTGGAAAATCAACTTTCTTGAGATACAATTTACATAAAATAAGATGCAGTCCTTTTAAATGTACAGTTGGATGAGTTTTGACAAAGGAATACACGCATTTAACCATTACCTTAATTAAGATATAGAACATTTCTATCACTCCAGAAAGTTCCTTCATATGTCTTTGTGGTCATTCTCACCCTTCCTACATCGTGTCCCTAGGCACTAACCTGCTTTTTGTTACTGTCCTTTAGTTTTGCCTATTCTCCACTGGAATCATATAGTATGTACTCTCTTTTGTATTTGCTTTCTTTTGCTTAGCATGATGTTTTTGTGATTCATCCATGTTTGTTGCATGTATGAGTTATTCCTTTTTTCCTGGCTAAATAGTATTTTATTATAATCGATAAAATAACATTTTGTTTATCCGTTCATCTGTTGATAGACATTAGAGTTGTTTCTAGTTTTTGGCTCTTAGGAGCAAAACTACCATGACTGTTTGTGTACCAGTCTTTATGTGGACCTGAGTTTTCATTTCTCTTGGGAATAAAATAAAAAGTAAATGTGTACTTACCTTTATAAGAATTTTCTAAACTGTTTTCCAAAGTGTTTGTACCATTTTACACTCCCACCAGCAATGCATGAGAGTTCCAGTTGCTCCACATCCTTGTCAATATTTGGTATTATCAGTCTTTTTATTTTTAGCTAATCAAATTAGTGTGCAGTGGTTTCTCACTGTGGGTTTAGTTTGCATTTTCCTGATGACTGTGGATGTTGAGCACCTTTGCATGTGCTTTTTGGCCATTGAGGTATGTTTCTTTGTACTACGTTTATTCAAATCTTTTTTTTTTTTAAAGTAATCTTTACGCCTACTATGCAGCTCGAACTCACAACCCCAAGATCAGGAGCTGGACCCTCTACTGACCAAGCCAGCCAAATGCCCCAAAATCTTTTGTTCTTTTTTTAAAATGAGTCCCCCATTATGAATTATAGAGTTGTTTTAAAAAATATAATCTGGATACAAGTCCTTTATCAGATACTTGTATTATGAATATTTTCTCCCACTCTGTGCCTTACCTTTTCATTTTCTTATCCATGTCTTTAGAAGAGCAGATACTTAAAATTTTGAGTCCAGTTTCCTGTTTTTTTCTTTTATGGTTGGTGCATTTTGCATCCTAAATGATGTCTGCCTACTCTAAGGTCTTGATTTTCTCCTGTATTTTCTTATGAAAAGTTGTAGCCTTTGTGTTTAGGTCCATGATTTCCTTTAAGTTAATTGTTTGTGTAGGGTTATGCTTCATGTTTTCTGCACTGTGATCCACTTATTCCAGGCTTTCGTTTGTAGTCGGCTCACATACTTGTGACATTTCCTTAACAGCAAGAAATATATGTATCCATTAATAGGCAATCTTTAACATAATCCTTTGTTTTGTACATCAGACTTATTTAAAAGGTCATGCACTTTGTGTAAAAGTCTTTATTTTGAAGAAATTTTTATTTTCCAAACATCAGTATACTTGCATTATTTTACATGGTTTATATATTGATTTTTAGTGAAACACTTAGATTCTGGAAAGCTGAAAGTATTAAATCTCTGGCTAACACAGAGTTCAGAATCTTCAGATCTTGACCTATGATCAGACAGCCCTGGGTTCTAATCAGGGTTCTGTGATGGGACATTCCTGTTCCTTTGGTTGTGGTCCTTTCTTTCACCTTGCCTTGGCTACTTTTGTTTGCTGTTTGCTAGAAGGAAAACAAATTCTCCTGTAGGAATCAGGTAAGTATGTGAAAGTAACGAATTGGTTGAGCTCAAAGGTTCTTTCTTTACCTTTTCTACTTTTTTCTGCTTTCTGTTAATTTTTTCTTTGAGCCCAGGTCTTTCTTCTCTTTGAACTTGTTCTTTCTCTCTTTTGGAAGAGCTGCTGTGCTCTGCAAGCACCTCCTTTCTTTAGGTAGTGTGTTTTTCTGAGAGTGAGATTAAGTTTCTCTGGGATTTACCTTGGGATGCTTCTAGCCTAATGTCCCAAAATGTTTGATTTTCTAAGGTTTAAACATCAGTTCGAGCACCAGAACACAGGGCAATGGGGAAGATTTCATGTTACAAATGGCAGAGATGTGAATAGGCCTTCTTTCTGTCCCCTCTCTAATACTGCATCGGTTCCACTTTGCCACAGCTGTTTTTCATCTCAGAACAATTCTACTCTACTTCTCCAGTGAGAAACCAATACACACGACTCTTTGTGATGTTCTCATATTTCTTTTGTTGATGGGGTTAGTACTCTGGTTTGTGATACGGGTTTCACGTGCCACCTTGTGTTTCTCCAAATAGAATATAGTTTGTTATAGTTCATTACTAATATGTAATTATGTCTTTTTCTCTCCCATTTTCTCTTCTCTCTTTACCCTGTGGTTCTTGTGCAGGTCTTGTTCAGCGCTGTGTGATCATCCAGAAGGATGACAATGGATTTGGGCTGACGGTCAGTGGAGACAATCCAGTCTTCGTACAGTCTGTCAAAGAAGGCAAGGCATTTTTTAAAACAGTCTTGTCACTTGGGAGCAAACAGAGTAAGAAGAGAAAGCTTAATGTCTATTGCCCAAAATAAAATAATCACATACATTGCAGGTCATATGACCTGTTGTGTTAGATTGATCTTTAGTGTCCTAGAATTCAACCCAATTGATTTTCTTTGTATGTACTAGAAAGAAAACGGTCTTATTATAGTTTTAGAAACTATTGGACTCCTTGTTCATGTTGCTTTATACATCATCACTTAGAGAAGTTTGTGGAATTTTATTTCTTCGTGGCACCAGAGATATTTATTAGACTAAAGAAATGGTTATGTGTTCCAAAACATCAACTTTTCCCAAAATGACAATAATCTATTGGTTATTGGTATCTATGGTTCTATTACCATATGTTGAATACTTTCTTTATACTGGATGCTGTAATTTGAGGTAGGTATTTTTTATCCCCATTTGACAGGTGATATTGAGGCTTAGATTGAAAAAAAAACCCAAAAAACCCTAAAATCAATCCATGGTCACACAACTAGTGAGTGGCAGAGGCACATGTTTTTAACCATTTGGTTATTCTGCCTCTCTTTCAAGAAAATTATCAGTATATGCAAATGTATTACATTTTAAGTAATTAATTTCTTTTACAGATGGAGCAGCCATGCGGGCTGGGGTACAGACAGGTGATCGAATCATCAAGGTAAGGAAGACTATGGAATTTATAGTAGATTTAAAAGCAGCATATATTAACGATATTTGTTTTTTTTTTACTTGAATTTTTATAAAAAGCAGTACATTATATATGGTCTATTTGTTGACCATAAAAAACATTTCATTTATTTTAAAATTAATATTTCTCTTTACTGAAGGGCATAATAAAAGGCATGAATAAATGGAATCATGTGTGTTCTTACATAGGAAAGTAACTCACTGTGATAAAGATCATTTCTCTCCAAACTAATCTGTTAGTAAGAAAATCTCATCAAAATATATTAATATGACTGAGGAGATGTGTCATCATTTGTCAAACTGATGAGTCTTCCAAATGAATTTTACAGAGGTATAAGAATAGCTTAAAAAAATAAGTGTTATGTATATGGGTATTGTGTGAGATGAGATGGTAGGGATTAATTCAGAGCAGTTTGCTCTAGTCTAGATATAGGCCTATCAATCCAGAAACAGGCCTTGAATTCTGACCAGGAGAGAAGAGTGGATTGGTCAATCATTACTCTTGAGACGGTTGAGTAATTTGACTATTTAAAAAATTGAATTATTATACAGGAAAAGGCACCATGAATGTATTTACAAACAACTATCTGGAAAAAAGTATTTGAAACTTACTATAGAATAGAATACCTTACTTATAAAAAGCACTTTTAAATTCTAAGAGAAGAATAAATAAATAGCCTAGTAGAAAAAAAGGCAAAGAATTTTATCAGGCAGTTCCCCAAAGTAATTGAAATAAATAATATATTAAGGGGGATATGTCTCACCTCACTAATAACAAAGAAATAGAAATTAAAATGATAGGTGAAGGGGAGGCCTGGGTGGCTCAGTTGGTTAAGTGTTTGACTCTTGATTTCAGTTCAGGTTGTGATCTCTGGGTTGTGAGATTGAGCCCCGCTGTGGGCTCTGCACTGGGCGTGGAGCCTGCTTAAGATTCTCTCTCTCCCTCTTCTCCTCCTCCCCTTTTCTCTCTCCCTCTCTAAAAAATAAAATAAAATAATAGGTAAAAATATATTTGGTTGTAAGAAATTTTAAACAGTATTGATAATATACATTTGGCATAGTTTGTGTATGGTAAAATGGCTGGTCTCATAAATTTGTGAATATAAATTGGGTAGACTCTATTCGGATATAAATTTGTGAATATGTATCAAATGATATATTTTTTTAAAAACAATTTTTTAAGAGAGAGAAAGGGAGAGAGCGAGCAGGAGAGGAGCAGAGGAGAGGAGAGAAAGAATATCTTGAGCAGGCTCCACACCCAGCCTAGAGCCCAACGCAGGGCTGAATCTCATTACCTTGAGATCATGGCCTGAGCTGAAACCAAGAATCAGACACTTAACTGACTGAGCCGCCCAGGTACTCCCCAAATTAGATGCTTTAAAAAAGTATATAACCTTTGACCAGCCCCTTTGCTTTTAAGAACTTACCTAAGGAAATAAGTGTACAAATGTGAAGTGATATATGTACAGGGAAATTCATTTCAGCTTTATCCTAGTAAAAATTTGTAGGGGTGCCTGGGCAGCACAGTTGGTTAAGTGTCTGACTCTTGGTTTTGGCTCAAGTTGTGACCTCGGTCATGGGATCAAGCCCAACTGGGCTCCGCGCTCAGTGTAGAGTCTGCTTAAAAAGATTCTCTCTCCCTCTTCCTCGGTCCTTACCCCCTGCACTCACTCACTCACTCTCTCCCTCTCAAATAAATTAATAAATCTTTTAAAAATTTTGTAAACAGTGCAAATGTGCATAAATGGAGGGCTACAGAAAGAAATTACATTTCATCTACAGCTGTTAAAAAGAGTGGATTAGGTCTGTGTGTATCTATATTGAAAGATAACCACATACAACAAAAAAAGTATCTGCAGGAAAAAAGGCAGTAATAATATATATACGTTTGTGTCTTTGTATCTGGTGTGTATATAAAAGTGTCTCAGATTAAACTTTGTATGTAACACTGATCATCTCTGATCACTGAGTAAAAATTACACTGGAATGAGTAAAATATACAACCTAAAAAGCTAAAGAAATAATCTTACTGTTTGTACTCTGCAATAGTTATTAGGCATTTATTTAATTATAATCATAAACCAGTGTGATTAGTATACTGTCACTGCTACTTTAGATACTGATAATTTGAAGTTGTAAAAAGTAGTATTATTTGCATTAAGAAAAATAACGTTGGTTCCATATTTGATATTTTTTCTTAACTTGGTTTAGTGGAGACTTTGGATAACATTTCCTACAGTTAGTCTAACTGAAGATTAATTTTCTATTTAAAGATTAGGTCATGGTTGGAAAACCTGAAGTCAGTTGTGTATTATGGAAAATTGCATATTGTGGAAATATTGTTTTTTTTTAATCTTCTCAAAAAAATTGGGGTGCCTGGGTGGCTCAGTGGGTTAAAGCCTCTGCCTTCGGCTCAGGTCATGATCCCAGGATCCTGGGATCGAGGCCCGCATCGGGCTCTCTGCTCCGCAGGGAGCCTGCTTCCTCCTCTCTCTCTGTCTGCCTCCCTGCCTACTTGTAATCTCTCTCTCTGTGTCAAATGAATAAATAAAATCTTTTAAAAAAAAAAAAAAAAAGCCTCTGCTTTCGGCTCAGGTCATGATCTCAGCGTCCTGGGATCGAGGCCCGCATCGGGCTCTCTGCTCAGCGGGGAGCCTGCTTCCTCCTCTCCCCGTCTCTCTGCCTGCCTCTCTGCCTACTTGTAATCTCTCTCTCTGTGTCAAATAAATAAATAAAATCTTTAAAAAAAAAATTGTATGATTTTGACAAATCAGTGAATTTGCAAAGAGGTCTCTTTTGTTTGCAAGAGCCCTTCACTGTGAAGGACTTGTAAAACCTGTTGCATGGTATCTTTTGTCATTTTTCATGGTAAGTTATAATGTTTAAGTCAAGGCCTTTGTTTTGGATTCAAGTCCATTTTGTTGCAGAGTATACCTTATAGAATAGCAATAAAAGTGAATATTGAACCAAATACATATTTTAATATAGTTCTCAGTGCTATATTATATTATAATGGATTGTATTATGTATAATAATTCCTAAAGTCAATGTATCCATTCTTAATGGAATGTATCTGACATGCTATTATCATTTTCTTACAGGTGAATGGAACTCTGGTGACTCATTCAAACCATTTGGAAGTGGTGAAGCTAATCAAATGTAGGTGAATGTTATTCTCAGTTTTAATTGGTTTCTGAATCCCTTAAAGCAAGAATCAGAAAACATCAAACTCTTCCATGGTAAACAACAAATAAGAAATAGTTGTTGATAGCCAAGCAGAAACACTACTATTTTATTTAATCCTATTTTTGTTTCATAGAGTGGACATCTTTAGAATAAATTTCATAAACTGAATTCCTTCTTGGCCATCTTACTTTTTAACTAAAGCAACCCCTGAATCTTTTTTATCTTTTCATCAGATGGCTTTTGCCTTTTACCAGGGCTCTAAACGGTTCCTAGATCTCATTGTTCTTCATTTTAGTACTTTTTAAAAAGAAATGGCATGATCAACCCCATTCTTGAATCAGTTTGATTATTTATGTAATGAGATTGTTTTTTATGTTTTTATGTGCTACATAAATACGATGGTTTATGATTATAATTAAATAAATGCCTGATAACTATTGCAGAGTATAAATGGTAAGATTATTTCTTTAGCTTTTTAAGTTATATATTTTACTCATTCCAGTGTAATTTTTACTCAGAAAAAGTAGATCCTGGCACTATAGCAGATAAGATGACTTACCCAATACTAAGGGCCTGGCTAAAAATTTAAAATAACTGCAAAACACTGTGAGCCTCCAGAACAGACCTAAATTTGCAATGCCTCACACCTGTGTCTCTACTTGTATTGGTCCCTCATGTCCTACTCTGTAATGCATACTCTCGACATAGCTGAAGAAGAGAAGGGAATAGGAAGCTAGTGGAGGCAAGTAAATAGGTTAGGTATAGTTACTTATATATAAATGTATATATATTTACTTATACATGGATAAGTAAGTAAAGTATAATAGATGACTTTCTGACAGAGAAATACGATTGAAAAGCCTTAAAAAGTTTATGTCTCTAAAATACCCCCAAATCATAGCATTTGTGACCACTAAGTGTAATAAAAAGGGGGGGGCTTTTAGAACCTCAAACACTGAAATAATTGACAGTGAGTTCCATGGGCAGTTAAATAGGGAGAAAGTGTGAAATAAACATATTTAGAAGTTCTACTGAAAAGTCTTAGAGGAAGATTTTGTCATTCAGAGGTCAGTTATCTAGAAATATCGTTGATTTGGAAAGTCTCCTTTCTTCTCAATGCTAGATAAATAACGAATGTCTGTTGTCACGTCTTTATGGTCAGGGTTGGTTTTGCTTTCTGTACTTTCTTCCTCCTGTAATATGGCTAATGAAGTTCTGTTTTCCCCACATTTTAAAAATAAAAACTCACTACTCATTTATTGTGTGTGCTTCTCCAATTTGCGTGGGATACTTTTTGTCCTACTCATTTTTTAAAGTTAATTTAAAATTGCATCATGATATTCCAGAAAATTAGTTAAACCCTGCCTAATTAGTATCATCTCAAAATTGGATGATTTTTAAATTTTACATTATAGAAGTAAATTGAACATAATCATTAGTAGATGGTTGCTGTTAAATCACCCTTCCCTAAATTAAAAACATTTCTTGGGATTATAACTTTTATTTGTCTTCATGTAATATCTGATCTTATGAATAGTAATTTGCTATCTGAAAATGGCATTGTTCTTTTAGATTTTTAGGGGAGTCGTAAAAAAGAAATGACAAGTTGGATTCTTTTTCTGTGGAGTAGTGGTTAGCAGATGATCAAACTTGCTCACATAATTGGATATTAGAGAACTGTCAAAGAGGAAGTGGAGAAATGCTGTAAACAAGTTTTTGACAGTGTTATTTTTCCTTCCTCTCTCTCCCCACCACAAGCCGGTTCCTATGTAGCTCTCACTGTTCAGGGACGCCCACCTGGGTCGCCCCAGATTCCACTCGCCGATTCTGAAGTAGAGTCATCAGTCATTGGACATATGTCTCCCATCATGACATCCCCTCATTCACCTGGAGCATCTGGGAACATGGAGAGAATTACTAGTCCTGTGCTCATGGGGGTAAGAGGGGGGAAAACTTCTTTTAAATGCTCAGTGTATAATGATGCCTTTGCTTTATAGTAAGAGTTTTGCATAAATTTAAGTTCAAGATACTGGAAAATCGCTTCCTAATATAAAAAACTTATGTAATAATTTGAAATGATTACAGAGTGTTGGGATAGCAGGTTGAATTAAGAAATATTTAATACCTGCCGCATACAGAACAGGGTGCCATTCGCAAAAATATAATTAAGATATGCTATGTTCAAGATCCTTGGTTATCTTAGAATATATACTTCAAGAGGACAGAGGTTTGTTTGTTTGTTTATTGTCGTGTCCCCAGGACCTGAAATCTTGCTTGGCTTATAGTAGATACTTAAACCCTTGTTGTTTGAGATAGAATCAGGAGTATAGGAGTAATTATAATACCAAGGCAGAATGTAGACATTATGAGGAGGGGAAATATTAAGCTCTGTGACAATTCAGAGGAGGGAGGAAGCACATCCGGTTATAATAAGGAAGGACTTTATGGAAAGCTATTATTTCAGTTGAGCCTTGAAAAACAGGTAGCGTTTAAGTGGTGGCAATGGGGAGGAAAGGAGCCCAGGTAAAAGAAGTAGAATAAACACAGAGAAAGAGCCAAGAAAGCACCAAGTATATCTGGGGGGAAGTTCCAGGACTCTTGTTTGGGTGGTGCCTGTTAAGGATTTAAGTAGTGGGAGATTAGGCTTGAAAAAAGTAAGACTATTTATTTTGAAAAAATCACAACTACCACGCTAATTTACATGTAACTGGAGAGGCAGTAAGAATCCATTAAAATTTGCAGGGAGATGGGGTTGGGGGCAGAGTGTGATATGATTGTAGCAGGATTTGAGGAAAGCTAATTAGATAAAATATTTCGGGGTTTATTCTTGTACTAAGGCGACTTCATTTCTCCAGCTAATATCATTATTTGCTGTTTTCTTGAACCTCGTTTAGTAAAAGTGAAAAAGAAGAGCTAAAATCTCCCTGTAACCTTCCAACTTTGAGTGTTGTGTCTCACAGCCTGTCTTTATAACCGCTATTTATTTTAGCTTCCCTTGCCCTGTATTGGTTGTTTGTTTGTTGTTGTTGTTGTTGTTTTTTATCTCTTTTCTAGGAGGAAAACAATGTGGTTCATAACCAGAAGGTAGAGATTCTGAGAAAAATGTTACAGAAAGAACAGGAACGGCTACAGGTACTGAATCAGAAATGGGGCTGTTTACAGGCCAGTGAAAATGTGAGTGGGCCTGGTTGAGTTGGTATTTGCCGTGGTCACAGCCAAGCAGTATTGTAATCAGTGCCATCCGCTCTTTTATTAAGAATGGACTTTTTTATATTTTCTTGACATAAGTAATTAATTCTCAAAATATTCTTATAACTTTTCAGTTATTGCAGGAAGATTACAACCGAACACCTGCCCAAAGATTGCTAAAAGAGATCCAAGAGGCCAAGAAACACATTCCTCAGCTGCAAGAGCAGTTATCCAAAGCCACAGGCTCTGCTCAGGTAGCATCATTGTTAAAAGTGCTACCCAACTTTTTGCAGGAGATTTTTCTTCTGGGAATGTGTTAGAGCATGTTGCAGTTGCCTTTTTTAAAAGTTATTTTTTCTAGCATAGGCCAAGAGGATGTCCTGTGTAGCATGTTACAGAAGTAATGATTAGCTAAAAGAAATGTGGGCTTCTGATTCTTTGCTTGCTCATGATATCATGTTTCTTTGTTCCACAATAATTTTAAAAAGAATTGAGTGCTGTTGCTTTGATGTGACAAACTACTAAAATGTATTTAGATACATATGTTTACATTTCGAGGCTCATTCTCCCATTTTCAAAGAGAATGGCTGTTATGTTTTTAAGTAAGAACGTAAAATTTTGCAAAATGGCTGGTATTATGCTAAATACAGAGACAAGTATCTTCTCAGTAATCTTCACAGCAATTCCGTGAGATTAGACACTACTATTGTTTGCCCCCATTTTACATATGCAGTTAGAGAAACTCAGAGATTAATTAAATAATCTGTCTGAAGTCATGTAACTTAAAAGCAATGGAACTGGAATTTAGGCCCAGTCGATGAGCTCATAGCACTTTCATATTCTTAACGACTATATTTTTCACTGAATTTTGAAGTAGATTTAAACAGAATTTGTCCTACAGGTGTAAGTTATGGAGATGATGGTCTCATTAGAAACAGTAGCTCAACCAGATTTCTGTTCTATAATATTCCGGCTAGGGATATGAAAAGCTCCTTATATCTCATCTTAAAGCAAAATGGACACATTCCTATAGCATTTGAAATGAGTAAAAGCTGTTGATTTATTATGCTCCCTGAGTCTGTGAGTGAAAGCCACAGTTTCATAGAAGTCAAAGGATTCTTCGATATCATGTAGCCTCATCGGCTCGTTTTAAAGTCAAAAAATCATGCGGTTGAGAAAATTAGGGCCCAAAGAGGTTAAATGACTTAGCCAAGGTCACACAGCTGTACTGTCTCCTGACTTCCTGGTTCAGTGCACTTTCAGTTACACAGTATTTAGGTTTTTTCATTACTTTCAATCCCATTAGGTATATGAAATTTTGAATGTTATGCCTCAGTAATGTTGACAGTTTTATGCTGTTATAATTACTGAGTGAAGATGACATTCTTCTGTTCAAACAATAAAAACGTGTTTCCTGGTCTAAAAGCCTGTATTATTTTATAGTACTGTGTCCCAGAATTGGCACTTTATTGAAATTCTAAAGTGTTGGGAGGCAGTTAACCAGAAGTTATAGTGTAATAATCTTTAATGGGCAGGAAATATGAATTATATAATTTAACTATTTTATATTTTGCTCTATTCAGAAGTTTGAACTCTTTTTCTCCTTGCTAAGATAGCACTTTCCCTGTCTTTAAGATCATGCCATTTTAGAACCACAGAATTAGTAGTTATTTATGCTTTGTTAGAGGTTTAAGCATTCTTAATGACATCAAACTGGCCAACCTTTACCAGTCTCCATTTAGATGATAGTGCGAGTCTGTTTCTTTGTGCAGTCAGTAATGAATTTTTTTTTATTGTGTTGGTGTGTGTGCGTGTGTCTGATCCGTTTTAGGATGGAGCTGTAGTTACATCCTCCAAGCCTTTAGGTGAGCCACTGGCAGTGAGTGAGGTGGAAGCCGATCCTGGTGACGGCCTAGGCAGAGTTGACTATAGCAGTGGAGACGCTTCTCGGCCCAGCAGTGACAGCGCAGACGTAAGTGTTCTACATCTCGGTCCTGTTTCCTTCTTCACAGCTCCTTTCCATATTTGATTTTACGTTACATGACTTAGAGGTGTTCTCTTACCACTTACTTTCTATCACCACCTCCTTTCATATAGCAATTTGATGAGCAGAGATTCTGGACACTGTAAGCTTTTAATTCCAGAGTTCACTTTTTCCCTTAGATACACATTGCCTAATGTTTCTTTTGAGGAGGTGGAATTTCCCAGCAGGCCTCTTGTTTGTGGGTTGAGAAGTTAATAATGCTAGTGTTTTTTTTTACTGAACCAAGAGGCCAACTGTTGATATCTTTAAGAGCATGTTAATATTCCATTTGTGGTCGGAGTGACTCAGCCTTGAATCATGGGGCACTTTGCCATTACAAAGAGGAAAAACCTTAGTCCTGTTAGATAGACTTGAGTTAATAGCCCTTGTTTAGTAACACTTTCTTGATTAACCCCCAAATTGCCAGATGAAGATGGATATTTGTTAGGAAGATCATAAGAAAACATTTCAAGTTGATTATGATGGACCACCATAGTCATATGAATACTTAACCAGCTAAGTTCACTGTTGCTTACTCAACAATCGTTTGTAAGTAGTATGCAGTGGTAGGAATAATGACTTAAAAATAGATCACCCTCTTTAAAAGTGATGAAGAAAATAGTCTAAACCAGTGTTTTGCAACTGTGGATCACGGAATCAATTTAGTGGGTTGGGACTAGCATTAAAAAGATAAAAGAATAGAATAGGAAATAATGCTTTTGCAAAATGTAGATAAGGTAAGTGCTACTTCTTGTGACTTTGTTAGATACACACGTACATGCACCTGTGTGCGTTCACATGCTGGTTGACAATATAAAATTTCTTACTGAAGGCCGTGCTAAAAAAAATTTGAAAGCCACTGGTTAAAGCTATCATTCAGGCCACCTTTTGAGGCTTAGGCCCAATGACTCAGAACTTCATTCAAGGAAAATTTGAGGATTTCTTTTTTTGGGGGGTGGGGTGGGGTGGTGTAATGCCAGCAGTCTTATGATTGGATGGGCTAAAGGTTTTAATGAGAAATTTTAATTTCGACTCACGAAAGAAACATTTATTGGGCATACATAGAATATACTGTAGTGAGTGTTTTGCATTCCTTATTTTAGTTAATTCTGAAAACAGCCTTATTAGGTAGTACATTATTAACATAATTTTACAGAAGAAAAAACTATGGCCCAAGGGAGTTAACTCATTTGATAACTTACCCAGATGATATGTGATCTGTCTACATCTAACTCTAAACTACCAGTACTCTAAATATAAACAAGGGTACTGAGGAGTAGAAACCATTTTGGGAGAGCAATGAAAATTTTATGGTATATTAGGGTTATGGATGGAATGGCTAGTATTTATCTTAGAAACAAAGGCTTGAGTTCAGGTTGTAAAAGACTTCACATTGTTCTAGCAGTACTGTTTTTAGGGATCCTTTTTGCATTCTCCTTTTAGATTTAGTGCTCCTTCTCTCTGTTTTCGTCTCTACCATTAGATAGTTTCTTAAGAGGACAGTTACAGTCTTACTGACTTTATGTCTCCAAAGCCGGGCAGAGCCTACAATTAGGAATTCACAATAAATGGTACAGAAGAAAAATTTGAATTTTATCCATATTTAGAGGACTGTTAAAATGTGTGGCTTAGAAATATAACTTTATGAAACACAGAGTGAATTGGCAAGTGTAGAAATAGGCATTCCAGTGACTAGAGACTGAGATGTAGTTGGTGTTTAGTATGTATTTGAATGAACAACAGAATGAATGAGAGTTTGGGCTTTATCTTGCATGCAGAGGAGAAGCACACCCAGAAACACGTCAGTGTGGAAATGAATTACAATAAAGAGACAGGGAGATCTGGTAGGAAAGAAGACAGCTTGGCTTAATAGGCCCTTAACAAATGTGCATTGAATGACTAATAAATAGTTAACATTTATTGACCACCTCCTTTGTGTCAGCAGTTGTGCCTGATGCTGTATGGATACTCTTTTAAATTCTCCCAATAATATTAATGAAGCAGTATCACGATTTTATAGGCAGGGAGACTGAAGCCAGGTAAATAGTAAACAGATATTGTGGAAATCCAGGTGAGAGATGATACAGTGCAGACTAGGATATTCACTGAATGCATGACAGACTAGTTTAATTCCTACAAAGGGTCTGTTTGAAACTAAAGATGTGCTGCTTTTAGCTTGTGTTATCTCCGTGTTTCTTCCATGTGTACTGTATTAAGACTGGAGACACCAGTCAGTCTCCCTGTCTTTTCAATCAGTGCCTTTAATTTTTCCCCTTTTTCTGCTCACTTTTATAAAATAATCTTCTTTTAATGTTTGTGATGTCATTATTACTGTAAAGCTCCCTGCTTATGCTCACCTCAGAGAAGGCTTTGAAGAACATCCACACACCCAGTTCTCACAACAAGTTCCTCACAAATCATCATCTAAAATCTAGAGCATTTCCCTCTCTGATTTTTGTGAATTTGTGGGTGATGTTTTTAAAAACTTACCGTGGAAAAAATCTTAAACCTATTCCAAAATAGAGACTAGCATCCCAATCCCTCTTATGTACCTTATCACCCAGCCTCAGAAGTCATCAATAAGCACTGAAACCTGTTTTGTCTGTGTCCCCCATTCTTCACACCCTACAAATACTGGAGTATTTTCAAGTAAATCCAAGACATTATTTCATTAATCTGTGTCTTTAAGAGAAAAGAAGACTTTTTCAAAAATACAGCCATAATAACATTATCATAAAATCAAATTTCTTAATATGCAATTTGATTACCCTAATTGTCTCATAATGATCTTTCTGCAGTTGGTTTATCTGAGTCTGGATCTAGTCAAGGTCTTCAGCCTTTGGTTCATAAGTCTTTTAATTTGTTACCTCCTATTTTTTTTTCCCTTGCTATATTTTTGTGACAGAAACTGGGTAATATGCCCAGTCAAACAAACTCACATTTTAATTGTATTTTCATGGTGTTGTTTAATGTGTTCATCTCTATATATTTCCTGAAAGCTATTAGTGAGATCTAGAGTCTTGATCAGATTAAGAGCTGTTGTTTGGCAAGAACAATTCATGGGTGGGACTGTGTACATCCTGTTACATCACATCAGGAGGTGAATGTCTGGTTGTCTTTCTGTGACTGTAGGTTTGTTTAAGGTGTTCAGATGATGTCAGCATGGTTCCTTCATAATCAACTTTTCCATTAAGCTTTTATGTAATGTTCTTACCAGTCATTGATGATCAGAATGCCTGCCTCCATTATTTAATTAGTGGTTTCAAAAGGATGATATTACAATTGTGTCATTCCTTCTGTATTTACTAGTGGAATTATTTACAAAGAAGAATTTTCTCTTACTAGCTTTTAGGTTACCCTAAAATATAGCTTATACAGGAAATGCAGGATAAGTACTTGATTCTTATCCTTCTATGTATCTGTTTCCAGAGGAGTCAGAACCCTAACAAAATCTAACAGTCACGGGCGCCTGGGTGGCTCAGTGGGTTAAAGCCTCTGCCTTCAACTCGGGTCATGATCTCAGGGTCCTGGGATCGAGCCTCTCATTGGGCTCTCTGCTCAGCAGGGAGCCTGCCTCTCTGCCTACTTGTAATCTCTCTCTGTCAAATAAATAAATAAAATCTTTAAAAGAAAAAAAATCTAGCAGTCACTAATGCGGGGGGGGGTTGTGTGTGCACACGTGCATATGTATATTTTGAATTGGTAGACTTTAACATACTTGCTATTGTGTTTTAGTCCATTGCAGTCATTACTTTTTGTTGTTGCTGAAACTATCCCTCTTTTGGGCAGTGGGAGCCCTTTCGAGTTCTCTTCAGTATTCTTTTAACATGACATCCCGGTAACTTTGGTACCTTTCTCACTTTTTGGTGCGACAGGATTATTCTAGCTTTATCTTTTATATCTCTTGTCCAAGACCCAAAGTCCTCCATTTCTCCAAGGTGGGGTTTATATTTGAAGCTACTATTGTCTTTATCTTGTGTTGTCTTGGTATATGTGTAAACGGCATTCATCTTCCCTATTGGCATTCACACGGAAATCTCTTGTACCTCATTTTCAGCTGCTCTGAAGAATGGCTCCCTTACTTTGCGGTGTTCCTCATCATCCGGAATTGAAGTTCTGCACATCATATTGTTTCTGGTTTATATTAGGATATCCCAAACATACCATGCAAATTTTATAAGAATCCACAAATCACTTTCACATGATACTTACAGAAACCTAGGCAGAAGCTTAATTTTATTCATATAAGTAGGCCAGAATGCTTTTAACTTGCATAGAAAGAAGAGTTGAGGGCAGAGGGGGTTAAAAGAGGTGGATAAAGACAGAGTTTGACTCTGACATAATGAGTTTGATGTACACAATAAATCTGGTTAGGGTTACTTGGTAGAAATTAGCCCGCAGGCCTGGAGACCAAGAACAACTGTTCTCTTAGAGTGATGCTATTTATCAATATAAAACTAAAACAGCTGAGAGAGTGTCTTGCCAAAGTCAGGAAAACAAACAGAGCCAGGTATTATATGAAAGTTATTTATTTATTTATCTATTTATTTACTTTAAAGATAATGTTTATTTGATAGAAACACAGTGAGAGAGGGACACAAGCAGGGGGAGTGGGAAAGGCAGAAGCGGCTTCTCAGGAGCAGGGAGCCCAATGCAGGGCTTGATCCCAGGACCCTGGGATCATGACCTGAGCTGAAGGCAGATGCATAACAACTGAGCCACCCAGGCACCCCCTATATGAGAGATATTTAGTGGTTTCAAATACAAATGTAAAATTCAGGACCTTATTTTTTCACCCTATTTTTCCTCATCCCTTTTTAGTGAGCCTATTGAAATGAACTGAATGTCTTTTTTTTTTTTTCTTTTTTTAGAGTCCCAAGAGTGCCCTGAAGGAGAGGATTTATCTAGAGGAAAACCCAGAGAAAAGTGAAGTGATTCAGGACACTGTGAGTATGAAATCCATGAAATGGTAGTGCTTTCTGTAGCTTTCCTTCTACTTCAGTGACAGACACACCTGATATTTGTGAGTTGGGAGAGAAAAAGCTTATTAAACTTATTACTAAAGATTTAGTAAATGGAGAGGAGCTACTCCATGGTAGTTGGTTGGCATTATTAGGTGGTTTAATGTTATTTTTTTATTGTAGTAAGATAAACATAACAAAATTTCCCATTTTAATAATTTTCGAGTAAACAGGTCATTGTCATTAAGTTATATTGTCACTGTTGTACAGCATCGCCTTATCTGTCTCCAGAACTTTTTCCTCTTCCCCAACTCAGACTCAGTAGCCATTCAGCATTGCCTCCCCACTATCTTCAGCACTGGGCAACCACCATTTTACTCTAAATTTGACTACTTTGGGGACCTTATATGAAAAGCATCGTATGTGTTTGTCTTTTTGTGACTGGCTTATTTCACTTAGCATCATGTCCTCAAGGTTCACCCATGTCGTAGCTTGTGTCAGAATTTCCTTCCTTTTTAAGGCCGAATAATTATCCATTGTATGTATAGACTACGTTTTGCTTATCCACTCACCTGTCGGTGAACACTTGGGTTGTCTCCACCTTTTGGCTGTTGTGAATAATGCTGCTATGACCAGGGGCGTACAAGTATCTGTTTAGGTTCTTTTAGTTCTTTGGGGTATTTATTCAGAAGTGGAATTGCTGGATTTTGCATATTTTTAAGTGAATACTTTTGAGCATTCTGATTTTGTTTTTTAATTAGATTTGTATCAAGTTTATAGTAAAAGATTTAACAGCATATCATGACCCATCAATTATTAGCAACATAAGGACTATTGAAAAATCAGAGACACCGAAACAGCTATAAAATCAAAAGTTGTCTGACAACCACTCTAAACACATTTCTCTTGTTTTACCATTAAAAAAAAAAAATGACTGAAGCCTTGGGGTTCAAAAAACAAGTGGTAAAAAAAGGCAGAATCAAGTTTAGAAGATGCAGATACAGAGATCTGTACCACACCTAAGGAAGGGAGACCACAGCTGCACAGTGTTTTGTTTATAACTGGATCCGTACTCTTTAGATGACCCCCAAATCAGGATAGCCCCATTCTCCTTGCTCAGCCCCACATCTTGCATCAGCTGCTGTCAGGTTTGAGCCAAACTCATTCTTTCCCTAGATCTTCCCAAATTTGTATTTCTCTTCATACTGAATGGCCTTTGACTTTAGTGTTTGTGATCTTCAACCATCCCATATTTTTGACGTTACACATTAATGCCCTTACACTGCCGTTTTCATGCTAAATCCAACTTTGTAAGTGAGCTGACAAATGGATGAGCTGTTGCATGGGAGGGAGCTCTGCCAACCTACAATTTTTGTTTGCAGTTTTGGTTCTTGGTTTCTATACAAAATGATTTTAATTTTGTGTGATTACTTGAAAATTTTGTTGCATTATGCCAGCGATTTTCAACCAGGAGTGATTTTTGTCCCTCAGGGAGCATTTGGCAGTGTATGGAAACATTTCTGATTGTCATGACTGGGAGGCTGCCGCTGGCATGGAGTGAGTGGGTAGAGGCCCAGGATGCTGCTCGACATCGTACAATGCACAGGACAGCCCCCATAACAAAGAATTATCCGGCCCAAAATGTCAACAGTGCCAGAGCTGAGAAACCCTGCATTATGCACTTATGGAAATGAATTGAAAAGGGAAAAAAAGGGTTCAGGGACAGCTTTCAATTATGCGATGTTAATAGAAGTCTTTGTATTAACCTCTCTCCTCACTTCGTCTTATCATTTCTACTCTCGTTTTTCCTTTGTCCTGTGGTCTTCATTCGCTTTTCCTGCTCTGTCTCTTTAGAATTATAATTATTTACATAAGCCAACTTTCTGCCTGTGACAAGGTTTATGTGAAATGAATGGGGTACACACAGAATGATTAGAATCAGATATCCAAGAGTATAGTGAGCAAAAGGTGTTAATTATTTCCAGAAGAAATTTTTTTTTTTTCCTCTCCAAGAAACAGTCGATACTGTTGTGGTTTTCTTTGCTAAAGTGATTCATTTCCTTGAAAATTTGAGAACCACTTCTTTGAAAATAAAGCCCTTAAAGAAAATAAATAAAAATGAATCCGTTTTAGTGAACCATTTCCTTTTGATGATTTGGCTTCATTCTTTCTCTGATTTGACCAACAGATAATTTTTCTGTTCTTTTTCTCTAAATGTTACCAGGATACTCAGTCACTCATCGGGAGCCCCTCTCCCCGTGTAGCACCGCATATTATTGGAGCAGAGGATGATGATTTCGGTACTGAACATGAACAGGTGATGACATTTTTTTTTTCTAAAACACAAATTGCTAATTCTTCAGCGTGTTTGATTTGTTGTGAAAATGAGTGCTTTTTGGAGATTGAAATTCTGTTTGTAAAGATTTAAGGCTGTGTCTTAGAACTAAGATTAGTTGTTTAATTGCTTGGATTGTTTAACTTTGACCAGGAGAAATGACTTTGCTTTTAAAGGTGATAAGGAGTGATTGACTTACACTTAAGTACTGCATTTTGGGAGAGAGGAGTGTAATTGTAAATATATATTCTTTTGATTTAAAATTCCAATTGTTGGGCGCCTGGGTGGCTCAGTGGGTTAAAGCCTCTGCCTTTGGCTCAGGTCATGATCTCAGGGTCCTGGGATCGAGGCCCGCATCGGGCTTCCTGCTTGGCAGGGAGCCTGCTTCCTCCTCTCTCTGCCTGCCTCTCTGCCTACTTGTAATCTCCCTCTGTCAAATAAATAAATAAATAAAATCTTTAAAAAAATAAAATAAAATAAAATTCCAGTTGTTTATTGATGGTGTATAGGAGTATGACTGGCTTGATTCTTGTCCTTGTATCCCATGGTCTTGCTAATAAATAATAAAGTCACTTGCTACTTCTAAGGGCTTTTTAAAATAACTTTTCGGGATTTTCTACATAGACAACCATATTTATTTCCTTGTTTAGTTTGTTTCCAGTCTAACTTTTATTTCTTATTCTTACCTTTACTGCACTGGTTAGGACTTCCACTGTGAGATTGAATTGGAGTGGTGAGACAGGACATTCTTGTCTAATTTCTGACCTTGGAGAGAAATATACTTAAGTCTTTCATCATTAAGCGAGATGTTAGTGATAGGTATTTTGTAGGTACTTTTTATTAGGTTATGGAAATTTACTTCTATTTCTGGGTGTTGAGAGTTTTCGTCATGAGTAGATGTTGAACTTCGTTGAATGACTGAGATGATCATGTGGATTTTTTTTTTAATTTAGTCTCTTAACATGGTAAATTACATTGATATTAGCATGTTGAATCAGCTTTGTCTGATTACTGATAACCATTGTTGGTCATACTGTAGCTTCCTTTGTATGTATTGTCAGATTCAATTTGCTATTATTTTGCTGATGATTTTTACATAGGTTTTTATGGGGGCATATTGGTTTGTCATCATCTTTTTTTTTTTTTTAAGATTTATTTATTTATTTGACAGAGCGAGAGATCACAAGTAGGCAGAGAGGCAGGCAGAGAGAGAGGAGGAAGCAGGCTCTCTGCCGAGCAGAGAGCCGGATGCGGGCCTCGATCCCAGGACCCTGAGATCATGACCTGAGCCGAAGGCAGAGGCTTTAACCCACTGAGCCACCCAGGCGCCCAGTCGTCATCTTTTTTTATAATGTCTTTGGTTTTGATATAGGATAAAGCTGGCACCTTTTTTTTTTTTTTAGATTTCATTTATTTATTTAGAAAAGGGGGGAGGGGCACAGGAAGAGGGAGAGAGGCATCCCAAGAAGACATCCCCCTACCCCCCCACCCCGTCCCGACCATAGGGCCCAATGCTGGGCTCAATCCCACCACCCTGAGATCATGATTTCAGCTGAAATCAAGAGTCAGACACTTAACCAATTGAACCACCCAGGCGCCCCAAATGCAGGCCTCTTAAAATGACCTGAGAAGTGTTCCCTCTTCTTGTATGTTCTGAAAGAGATTGTGAAGAATTGGTATTATATGTTTATATTAACTTTCTTCTCTAATTTATTTAGAGATGTGAGAAATTAAATGGAAATTGTGATTTGAGGTTACTTTAGGTTTAACTAGTAGTTTTCTGTGTTTGGTGTAGTTAGGGAGCATACAGTTCTTCTCAGAGTCATCTTGCTTAAAATTATACATCTCCATTGTCGTACCACCATTTCTGTATTAGGTCAAAAGAAAAGGAAGATATCTATTTCAGTAATAGGCAGAAAGCCTCCCATTTCATTTTTAGAAGTGTTGTTAATGCTGTTTTTTGCATCCTGATTTGTAGACATCTGAGCTCTTTCATCATCATCTTCTAAACTTGCATTCTCCTAAGTTAGTCTCTCTTCCAACCTGTTTCTAAGAGGTTATTAATTTTCAGGGAAAGAGATTCCATAAGCTTGTGTGCTAATACATTCCAGTGGAATTTTTTAAATCTTGAATTTTTTAGGAAAGGTCAAAAAAGTGAAATTTGGGTAGTTGTGTTTAACTGAGCTTAACCTTACATTTTGCACCTGTGTGGTTGAATTCTTGATGTATTGGTACTTTTTCTTCTAGATCAATGGGCAATGCAGCTGTTTCCAGAGCATCGAACTGCTGAAATCTCGCCCTGCTCACCTGGCTGTTTTCTTACACCACGTGGTTTCACAGTTTGATCCTGCGACACTGGTAATGTGTTTGACCTTTTAGCCAGTTCAGAGTTCTTACACTGATTCTCACACCATAAAAACTCTCACTTCTGCAAGATGAGTTTCTAAACATATCAGGATAGATATGTAAAATAATTAAAAAGCAATTAATTTATTTTTAAAAAATCTTATTATATTTTTAAAAAACATGGTAATGATGACATTCCTTGTAGTGGCCTACTTGTTGGAAACTTTGCTACTTGGTGAAGATCTAACAGATGACATTTTTCATGATTTCTCCTTTTTTGTCTCTTTTTCATGTCTTCCTCTACTACAGCTCTGTTATCTTTATTCAGACCTATATAAGCAGACCAATTCCAAGGAGACTCGTCGTGTCTTCCTTGAGTTTCATCAGTTCTTCCTGGATCGATCTGCAGTAAGTTACCAATTAATATTATATAATCTTTGCTGTAGTATGTCAAGTTACTGGACTCCTACTTCCAGTCTTCCTTCCCCTGGTTTTGGACTTTCTGATGTTTGTATTGTATTTTAGTTCCTAATTACTCTTGACTGTTACTTTCATCATTTCTAAATGAGTTGTAGGCTACAAATTCTCACAGTAGGTATTAGGGGGTACATCTGTATATTGGTGTTTATACCTGTGCATAATTAAGGGAGTCCAAAAGAGAACACAAATGATATGCATACAAATGTATTGGATCCAAAGGGTAATCCTTGCATAATGAACTCTGGTTGGCCTCTTTGAAGTTTGGGGGCACAAGTTTAACTAGAAAGCAGTAGAAAAGATCTTACATAAATGATAATAGTGCTTTATTTTACCTGTAGAAATCTTTATAAGCATTTTTAAACTAATGAGTGTTACTATTTTTAGCCTTGCCATAGGGTAAGTCACAGCCCTTAATGCTCCCCCGGCCTTCCAGGGTTTCACTTCTCTTTGTGACTGTTGCCCACCTTCCCTCTCCTGAAACCTCATCGCTTCCTCTCCTGTCGCTTCTCAGCGGAGGACCTTGCAGTTTCTGTGAGAAATTTGAAGTATCCGCAGAACAACTTCCACCACATATATCCCCAGCCTTCATCATCCTCTATGCTCTGGCCTTTCTCCTGAGGCCATGGAGAGCTCGCCTCCTTTTCCCCAAGGCCTGCTCTTCCCCTGTGTTCACCTGGGTCGTGTTTCCTTCTGTTTGCTCAGCTACAGGATCCGAGCATTTGTCATCCTTCCCTCCGGCATCAGCGGTTTTTTGTATTCTGTGGAATCATTCACATTAGCATGCAAACATTGTGAGTTTTCCTGAAACAGACAAACACAGAAACAGTTTGGCTCTGCTCCTCCCTCCAGCTCTTAACCCCGTTTTCGTGGTTTTCCTTTACAAAGTTGCCTGCACACCTCCACGTGGTGGAGTACACTTACCTTCTCAGGGAGGCTGTCCCTAGCCAGCCTACGTGAAGTTTTACCCCCTTCCCTTTCTGTCATCTTTCCTCGGTTATTTTTGTCCGTAGAACTTTTATTTATTTTGTCTCTGTCCCTGCTCTTCTGCCCTGAATGTAAAGCTCCCATGAGGACAGATATTTTTGTTCTGTTTGTTCATTGCTGTTTCTCCAACACTGAATAGATCCTGGTACGGACTGATCACTCAGATATTTATTGAGTGAATTCATTAGGGTTCTGATTATACTGCCTTTGTTTAAAATATTACACATTATGCTGGTTAAGATAATTTACTTCCATGAAAAAATGACAGTATATTGAAATATGTTTGACTTTTATATTCCTTTTTTTAAAATTGATGTACCGTTGACATTCAGTATTGTATTAGTTTCGGGTGTGCAGCATAGCAATTCAACAACTACATACATTATATAATGCTTACCACAAAAAGTGTAGTTGTCATCTGTCACTGTACAAACTAATTACAGTATTATCGACTATTTCCTAAGCTATACTTCTCATCCCCATAACTTCTTTATTTTTCTTATAAGCTTTTAATTCCAGTTCATTAATATACAGTATTATATTAGTTTCAAGTGTACCATATTAGTGATGTAGCAATTCCTTACATCACCCAGTGTTCATCACAAGTGCCCTCCTTAATCCTCATCTCCTATTTAACCCAGTCTCCACCCCACTCCCTCTGGTAACCCTCAGTTTGTCCCCTATAATTAAGAATCTGTTTCTTGGTTTGTCTCTCTCTCTTTCTTCCCTTTGCTCATTTGTTTTATGAGTGAAATCATATGGTATTTGTCTTTCTCTGACTTACTTCACTTAGCATTATACTAACTCCATTGATGTCATTAAAAATGGCAAGATTTCATTCTTTTTTAGGGTTGAATAATTTCCATTGTCTATATATGCACCATCTTCTTCATCCATTCATCAATCAATGGACACTTGGGATGCTTCCATATCTTGGCTATTGTACGTAATGCTGCTCTAAAAATAGGGGTGCGTGTATGCCTTTGAATTAGTGTTTTTGTGTTGTTTGGCTAAATACCCAGTAGTGCGACTCCTGGATTGTAGCACAGCTCTATTTTTAGCTTTTTAAGGAACCTCCATACTGTTTTCCAGATTGGCTGCACCAGTTTGCATTCCCACCAATAGTGCAAGAGGGTTTCTTTTTCTCTACATCCTTGCCAACACCTTTTGTTTCTTGTGTTGTTGATTTTAGCCATTCTGACAGGTGTGAGGTGATATCTCATTGCGGTTTTGACTTTCATTTCCTTGATGATAAGTGATGATGAGTGTCATTTCATGTGTGTGTTGGCCATCTATATGTCTTTGGAGAAATGTCTGTTCATGTCTTCTGTCCATTTTCAAATTAGATTATTTGTTTTTTGGGCGTTGAGTTTTATAAGTTCTTTAATATTTTGGATACTCTTTATCAGATACGTTATTTGCAAATATCTTCTCCCATTCTGTAGGTTGCCTTTAAGTTTTGTCATTTCCTTTGCTGTGCAGAGCTTTTTATTTTGATGTAGTCCCAGTAGTTTATTTTTGCTTTTGTTTCCCTTGCCTCCAGAAACGTATCTAGAAAAAGGCTGCTACAGCCAATGTCAAAGAGGTTACAGCTTATGTTCTCTTACAGTATTTTTATGGCTTCAAGTCTCACATTTAGATCTTTAAAATGGTTTGAATTTATTTTTGTGTATGGTGTGAAGGCAGTCCAGTTTCATTCTTCTGCATGCTGCTGTCCAGTTTTCTCAGTACCATTTATTGAAGAGTCCTTTTCCCATTGGATATTATTTCCTGCTTTGTTAAAGATTGGTTGTGGATTTATTTTTGGATTTTCTTTTCTGCTCCATTGATCTGTGTGTCTGTTTTTGTGTCAGTACCATATTGTTTTGATCACTATAGCTTTGTAATATAACTTGAAGTCGGAATTGTGATGCCTGCAGTTATGCTTTTCTTTTTCAAGATTGCTTTGGCTATTCAGGTCTTTTGTGGTTCCATACAAATTTTAGAAATGTTTGTTCTAGGTCTGTGAGAAATGCTGTTGGTATTTTGACTGGGATAGCATTTAATGTGTACTTTGCTTTGAGTAATACAGACATTTTAACAGTATTTATACTGTTCTTCTAATCTTTGAGCGTAGAATGTCTTTCCATTTCTTTGTGTCATCCTCAGTTTTTTATTAGTTTTCAGAGTACAGGCCTTTCACCTCTTTGGTTAGGTTTATTCCTAGGTATCTTATTATTTGTGGTGCAATTGTAAATGGGGTTCTTTTCATAATTTCTCTTTCTGCTATTTCATTATTAGCATATGTGAATGCAACACATTAAGTAGATGACTTAAGTAGGTGTATAATACAAATATGTTGATTTCGTATCCTGCAACTTTACTGAATTCATTTATCAGTTCCAGCATTTTTTTGGTGGAGTCTTTGGGTTTTCTGTATATAGTATATCATCTCATCTGCAAATAGTGAAAGTTTTACTTCTCCCTTACCAATTTTGGATCCCCTTATTTCTTTTTTTTTTTTTTTTTTTTTTTTTGTCTGCTTGCTGTGGCTAGGACTGCAGTACTGTGTTGAATAGAAGTGGTGACAGTGGACATCCCTGTCCTGTTCCTGACCTTAGGGGGAAAGCTCTCAATTTTTCCCCATTGAGTCTGATGTTAGCTGTGGGGTTTTCAAATATGGCTTTGTTACGTTGAGGTATGTTCCCTCTAGACCTACCGTGTGGAGGGTTTTTATCATGAGTGGATATTGTACTTTGTGACTTATTTATTTTATAATCGCACGCTTGTACCTCTTGATCCCCACCACTCATTTCACCTATCTTCCATCCCATTTACTGTCTGGCAGCCACAGTCTACTCTGTATTGATGAGTCCATTTCTATTCTTTTTGTGTGTGTGTTTGCTCATTGGTTTTAGTTTTTAGATTCCACATACAAGTGAAATCATATGGTATTTGTCTTCTCTGGCTGGACCATTTTCCTTAGCATAATACCCACTTGGTCCATTCATGTTGTTGTGAATGGCTAGATGTCATTGTCTTTTTTTTTTTTTTTAAGATTTTATTTATTTATTTGACAGAGAGAGAGATTACAAGTAGGCAGAGAGGCAGGCAGAGAGACAGGGAGAGGAGGAAGCAGGCTCCCCGCTGAGCAGAGAGCCCGATGTGGGCCTCGATCCCAGGACGCTGAGATGATGACCTGAGCCGAAGGCAGAGGCTTTAACCCACTGAGCCACCCAGGCGCCCGGTCATTGTCTTTTTATGGCTGAGTAATATTCCATTATGTGGATCTGCCACATCTTCTTTATTCATTCATCTATCAGTGGACGCTTAGGTTGCTTCTCTATCTTGGCTACTGTAAATAATGCTGCAATAAACATGGGCTGCATATATCTTTTTGAATTAGTGTTTTCATTTACTTTGGGTAAATCCCTAGGAGTTAATTTCACATTTCTTAAGAGCTCCGAGCTAAGTCAGATCTTTATTTTGCTACTCCTGATCTGTATTAAATTTACCAACATTAAAGTGTAAGAACCCTGATAGATTTATTTGCTAATTATTCTTTTATACCACAAGTGATATTTATTTCATATAAATACAGAAACGAGCATGTAAATCTTTTTTGCATTTGTGCTAGGAATACTTCTAGGATGGTTGATTTGTGCTACTGTGTGGCAACTTCAGTTAAAGAAGTTCTTCAGACATCTATTTCACTGTTCTTCAGACAAACATTAGAGATCTTGTAATTTTCAGCAATGACTTATTTTCGAATGTAATGCTTTAGATCTTACAGGAATTGTTTAAATTCTGGAAGTAGATGACTTAAGTACGTATATGATACAGAGTAAGCACGAAGAGGTTAAGATTATTTCTCTAGATGCAAAATAAGATTTTTCCCCAAGACATTTCCCAGATTGATGAGAGAGAAAAGACAACTATGTGGTAATGGGGACCAGAAACTGCAGTTATTATGGGGAAAATCCTAGTGAAGAAGAAGTTAATTATGACTCAGTTACCTTAGTTGGCTCAACAGTAAAGAGTACAGACGGTTATTGGCAATTTAATACTCCGGAGCCTCAACATTGACATCCAATAACCTCCTCATTGGGGCGTGAATGTTGTGAGGGTTCTTTAACTTTACACAGGCAGTTACTGGCAATATGTGGGCAGGAGTCTCAAATACAGCAAAAAAAAAAAAAAAGTCATGGTTACACATGACTACATTTTTCATACAGTATACACACACTTTAGGTTTTAGCTGTATTGATTCGAATGCTGTATAACTGAATATATTAGCCAGTGACCACAGATATTTCCCATCTAACATGATCCTTGGGGAAAGGGCTTATTTTCAAGTTTAAATAGTGGGACCTTCTAGAGCTGTGACATTTGGATGGAATAAGTGAACTTAGACCTGAATGTGACTGCAAATATAGCTATCCAAGTCGCATCTCTTCACTTTATACAAGTACTTATACATACATCTTAGAAAGCCCTTAGTGGTGTTTGACTTTTTGTTTGCATTTTTGTTTCAGCACCTGAAAGTTTCTGTGCCTGATGAAATATCAGTAGATCTCGGTAAGTGTGGAGCGTCCATATCCTGCAGAATTACATCTCTGTAGAGTTGTACCTCAGCTTATCTCTAAAGGTTTTATTGGTCACGTGGTGACCATAGGGCATCTGAATGACAATGGAAAGACAGTCTGTTATACATTTAAAGGGTAGTGCATGAAATCTGCATTGTGAGGTAAAATACTTAAAATGCAGTGAAGACCTTCTCTTTGTCCTACTCCAAGTTCACAGCAAATAGCATCGATATGTTGCCAGTTGCAATGCACAGAATATACTTTTAAATCACATAACTCCTTGCATTTTCTTTACACAGAGAAAAGGAGACCGGAGCTTATACCCGAAGATCTACACCGCCACTATATCCAAACTATGCAGGAAAGAGTCCACCCAGAAGTTCAGAGGCACTTGGAAGATTTTCGGTAAGCTTGGTGGGTGATATAAACTGATATGGTCATTCTGAATTAACCTTCTTTTTAGGTGGGAAAAGGTTACACGTTAAGTCCTTGGCCTCGCGTTGTAGTCTTTATCACTGTGATTAAAGCATAAACGAACACCTGGAGTCAAGGAGCTGATGTACTGAGTCCTTCGTCCCCGTTCCATAGGCTTTCAGGCTTTGAGCTCACTGCTCTTCTAGGCCAAGTGTGCTCCCTTAGGATGTGTGTTCTGTGGAGTGATCGCCTCGAGAATTCTTTTTCTCTGGTGTCCTAGGTGACAAGGGCCCCAGAATAGAAAATTATGACATTTTTCCTGTTGCTAGAAATTCATAGCTATGGAAACTCTGATGAAGCATTTCCAGAGGGAGATCATTCTTCTCCAGGCTACCTCAGAAGTTTGTCCTGTTCCCTGCAGGCAGAAGCGGAGCATGGGGCTGACCTTGGCTGAAAGCGAACTGACTAAACTCGACGCGGAACGGGACAAGGACCGGGTAACTTTGGAGAAGGAACGGGCATGTGCAGAACAGATCGTTGCCAAAATCGAAGAAGTATTGTAAGTAACAGAAGTATATGTGGACGTGCCCTCTCTCCTGAGATGCTCATGATGCTCAGAGCACACTCTGAGCAAACTTATAAGGGTACCCGATGGTGTATGGGGAGCTATGCATTGGGGTTTTAATGTTTTAATTTTTGCTAATGTTTTAAAAAAGTTCTTGTGTTTCTTTTTCTGGGTATTGCTAAAATGAGTAACTATAGAATTTGCAACTGATCAAAAACAGGTTGAGTACTTTCAGTGGTTTCCGTTCATAGGCTTTGAAACTATTTTAGGCCAGAGAACATTGACAGTTGATGACCTGAGTGAGAAAAGCCTGTGGTTCCTTATAGGGTTTGAGTTCTTCTGGTATTTTATGGCAGGTGATAGAGATTGAGGGTGGCCCAAAGCATCTGGTGCTGTTCCGTTGTTGTTTCGGGTATCTGAGTTAATTAATAGCAATTCTTTCATTAAACATCAATATTTAATTTTGAAATATTTTTATTTTTAGGATGACTGCTCAGGCTGTAGAAGAAGATAAGAGGTAATATAATTGGGTTTCCCCCCACCCCCAGAATTTTATGAAAAAAAACTATCTTTCTCCTTTCAGTCTGAAATTAGGATTTCTTTCTTTTAACTTCAGAATTCAGACTGTCTCCCTCTGCTGGTCTCGATTTTATTTGACTCATATTCTAGTGTGAATAAAATCCTTTTCTATTTGCAATAAATAGACACCTCCTTAGTTTTTACTTGATGAATGAATTCTAAGGATTCCAGCATTGGGGTTTTTGAAGCCATTTGATGTTTTTATTCTGTCCACACTCCCTTCTCAGAATTCTTACTTGACTTCATCCTTTTTCTTCAGTTCAACAATGCAGTATGTTATCCTTATGTACATGAAGCACTTGGGGGTAAAAGTGAAAGAACCTCGAAGTTTGGAGCACAAGCGGGGTCGGATTGGATTCCTTCCAAAAATCAAGGTAAGACTAGATAATAATGTATTTGGGTCTCCATGCTTCTTGACCTGGGCAGCAGTGCTTCCCTTCCTAGTCCTTACTGTTGCAGTGCGCTAGCACTAGGCGTGCTGATAGGTGTGCGATATAGCCCCTCTTCTCAAGAAACTCAGAAATGGGGGTGCCTGGGTGGCTCAGTCATTAAGTGTCTGCTTTCAGCTCAGGTCGTGACTCCAGGGTCCTGGGATCGAGCCCCACATCGGGTTTCCTACTCAGCAGGAAGCCTGGTTCTCCCTCTCACACTTCCCCTGCTTGTGTTCCCACTCTTGCTGTCTCTCTCTCTCTCTCTCTCTGTCAAATAAATAAATAAAATATTAAAAAAAAAAAGAATCTCAGAAATCTAGCAGGAAATCCCGGCATATCAAGTAATGGTGAGACATGTGGGGATGCAGATGGCACTTTATACCGAGTACCATCCCCCCACTGTCACGGCCTTCATCTTTCCTTGTCTGGCACCTGTCACAGTTTGTCATCATGGATGTGTCTCTTTACTTTCTATGAGGCTGTGGAGCTCTGCGAGGGCGAGGGCCTCCTTCATCATATCCCCAGCTTTTAGCACAGTGCCCTCACACAGTAAGAGCTTATTAAGTACTCATTTGACGGATGAATGAATTGTTTGGATCAGGCTCCCAGTAGATGTATTATAAAACCACATCTTGGTTTTCCAAAATTGCCAGCTCTAAAGGGGTTGAAAAGACATCTTGAGTTTGATGTGTATGTGGTACCACGTGCCGGCCTCTCCCGAGCGCTGTGTGTGAGTGTCCCTCACTCCCATTTAACCAGTTCTTCCAGCTGCCCATTAGAATTGCATTTCTGTGTTTGAAAGCCACAAAAGAAATCTACTTTGTTATGTATCTCTTAACCTTTCTGGTTGCACCTCAACTCTAGCAGAGTATGAAGAAAGATCGAGAAGGGGAAGAAAAAGGGAAGCGCAGAGGATTCCCCAGCATCCTGGGACCCCCAAGGAGACCAAGCCGTCACGACAACAGTGCAAGTATGTTAAGTTGGACAAGCGGCGTTCTCCCAGCCCCTGCCGTCTTCCCTTCAGAGGCTCAGTTAGCTAGAATGAATTGCTGGAGAAAGGTGTTCTTGAAATGATCCCACTGAGCTTCCAGTGTCCCTTGTTTGCATTCGAGGTTATTTCTGAACTAACTATCCCCATGTGGCTCTATAATTATCTTAAACATCTTTCATGGCAGCATCCCAGCAGTTGTCCATAACATAATTTACTTACCTATTCTGATTTTGTTTGTATTCAGCTTCTATTTGTTAAATTAAAAAAACAAAACATGCACGGATTTCTCCAGCAAACAGATTTCTTTGTTTTCGTCTTTCTATATGCATATTACTCCCTCTCCATACTTGTACAACTTTTCCACATCTCCATTGTGCTTTACCTCCCTCCCCGCTCAGTCCACCCATCTGGGGGGAGCAGTAGGGAGGGTGGTACCTCAGGGAGGGAAATAGATCACGTAGTGGTCTTCGCCTGGGCAGCACCATGTTTGAAAATACTGGCCAGGTCGGAGTGGGGTGGTATTGTGGTGCAGTGACAGTGGATGTTCCGCACCGTGAGGAATTCTCAGTCAGATGCCAGTAGTGCCCCTTTTTGAGAAACACTGAGAAGGTGAAGGAAATTCTTAGAGAAGAGGTTGAGGAGAATGGAGTATTTCACAGATGCTGACCATGAGTTTCAAGGGATGTAGAAGAAGGATTTAGGAAGGAGGGAAGGAGGAATTTTAGGATTAGGGATGTCCAGAGCTGCGTGAGGGTGTGCGGTGATGTGGGCGATGATGACATGAGTGTGTTTCGCCTCTTGCGGTTCCTGACGTAAACGGGTAGCACGCAGGCTGTGAACAATCTTCATAGTCTCTGAGGCACATTGTGCTGATTAATCTGCGAGTGTTGGGGAGGGGGGTGGAGGCCTTGCCATGAGCTCACAGAGCTAACAGGACGCATCCTCACTCTTACAAGTGAGTGCAGTTCGGTGTGCCTCTGTTTCTCAGCATTCCAGCCCCCACCGTTGCTCTCATCTCCTTTTCTCCCTCCTGTCTCTCCCCCTCATCTTCCACCTTCTCCCTTCTCTCCAGCCCGCCTCCACCTTCCCCTGCCTTCCTCTCTTTCTTTCCCACTTTGTTCCTTCCTCTTTCCTCTCTTTTCTTTCCTTCCTTGCTTTTGCTATCTCTCTTTCTTTTTCTCTCTCTTTCCTTTCTTCTGCTATTTCTTCCTATCTGTGTATCTATTCCTCATTCTTCAATAATCCATATTTTCCTGGGACCCACCACGTTCCAGACATTTTTATTTTTTAGATCCTTTACATCATCTTTTTTTTTTTTTTAGCCTTTTTGCGACACAAGTTGTTAACCCTCGTTTTCTGTTCAGTTGGCAGAGCCATGGAGCTGCAGAAACAGCGGCACCCGAAGCACTTATCCACACCCTCTTCTGTGAGTCCTGAGCCTCAGGACCCTGCTAAGTTGCGCCAGAGTGGGTTAGCAGCTGAAGGAACAGACGTTGGATACCTGCCAGCCAATTCCATGTCCTCTGTGGCAACAGGGGCCACTCTTTCCCAGGAAGGAGGGAAAGAGAACGATACAGGTGAGCTAGTGCTGTAGTGCGACTTAACTAAGTATCGAGATTTTACAACCATCACACTAAGTAAGAAACAGAGTGGCACATTACTTTAATCAAGAATCCCAATTTAATTTAACATTTTCATGTTCTATAACCAGTGTTAAATCCATGCTGAATGATAATTTTGAGTTTTCATCAATTCAGAAATATTGACAGCTCTCTGTCAGGCATTAGCTTTGTGTCAGATGTTAGCACACAGAGATTCTTGCCCGCTTGGTTTCGTGGGGAGACGGTCACAGAAATAAAAATTGAAATTGTGCCAAATTCAGTAATGGAGAGAGAAGGAGATTGAAAATGCAGGAGATAGACTGTATATAACTAATAGGACAGAGTTTTGAGAAGGAGAACGGAGATGGAAGGTGGAGTGTGTGTGAAGGGCAAGGCTATTAGCGGAGAGAAGGCCTAGTGAGAAGGGCAAGGGGACTTGAAGAGTAGAGAAGGATGTGAAGTAATTATAGATCATTGGGAAAATAGCTTCTTACCGTATTTCTTCACACTTGTTTTAATGGGTTTCTTAAGCAATTGAGCTGGGAGAATCAGTGATTTTATTTGGAGAAGGGAATGCCTATCTATCTATATTAGTGATTTTGGAAGCAGTTCAATTTCTTGTATGACGAGGTCAAGGATAAAGCTGTGGGAGTGGTCACGGAAGAGTCTTAGGTGAAGTTACTAGAGATGAAGAAAGTAAGGAACCAAGAAGCCAGGAGTTGGAATACCTTAACATCCCTGGGCGTTGAGGTCACGTCATGTGATACTAGGAGGCAGAGGAAAACTATGAGCCAGCAGCCAAAGGTTCAGTATTGCTAGATGATTGTCATGAGGAGGGAGAGCATATGATAATACTTACAAACAAGAGGCTCAGTACAGCAAGGCATTTTTATAAGAAGGCCAGATAATGGTCTAAAAGTAGTATTGAGGAACAAGGGTATCTGTCTCATCTCCACCCTGAAGTACACAGTGTATGTTGGAAACATCTGTCTCTATTTGAGAGGGCTCTAGCACAACGGGCGGGGTGTGGTGGGTGGGCATGGATTTAAGACGAAGGAGGGGTGACATTTATAGGAAAATCTGGAGGTTTTGTCTTACATGGAATTCTGAAGATGTTGGTTTGAGTACATGCTTGAATTCATGGCTCCCAGCTCTCACTGAAATAAAAACAAGGCAGATAGGTAACCAATAGCAACTAAATAAAAAACACGAAAAGGAAGGAAGTAGAGGTAGAGAAGATGTTATCAACGAGCAAGAGATTTCAACAAATTTGGACGAGATTAAAAGTGGACAAGAGTGGTTGGAAGAATAAAACAACATAGAGGAAGCTGGAGTCCATAATTTTGTTTAAGGAGTCCCAGGTGGGAGCCAATCTGCCCATTAGAACCCTGGAGAGACTTTGGGCTCCAAGTTGGCATGTCTTATGGAGTGCACGAGTAAGAAATAAAGCTGAAAATAATGAATTAATTGAAGGTCTGTAATCAAAGCAATGGTATCAGCAGTTCCTGATCCTTGCATGGTAGAATATGAGCCGTCTGTCATTTATGTACCCGAAGAAAATGAGTGTGCTCTCCTTTAGAGAGTTGAATGAATTGTGTAGGGAGAGGTAAGTCCTCCATGATACAGTGCCCTGGAGTTCTCACATGTGGGGGCTAAAGCCTGACAGTAAACGTGCCAGGGTCTCACCCTGCCCAGAGAGCTCCCAGCTGAAATAGACTGACTTCATATAGCTGCAAAGGAAAACCACAGCAGCTACCCAGTCTTGCATTCTCAGATATGAATAGTATGACTCACTCATGGCACAGTTTGCTTGTTAGAATCAAGACCTAAGATAATATATAATGCCAAACTTATTAGCGACATAAAAAAGAGAATACAAAATAAACAGAAAAACTCCCCCTAGCAGAAGACAGTAATTTAGGTAAAAGATAAGAACTTACAAAAAGTAACCTCTAAATTAGATAGTATACTTGGGGAAATTTTAAAAATTACTATATCTATGAAACAAGAATAATAATGCTATGACAAAAAGCATTCAGAGACCAAAAGGAAATGTTTTAATATAACTATTACTACAATACAATACACAAACTACTGTATTTGTTATTAGCTGCTTTCTGATAAACTACCTCAAAACTTCATAGCTTAACCCAAAAAGCACTTATTAGTTTGTGTTTTTGTGGATGAGGAACATGAGAGCAGCTTAGCTGGGCAATTCTGTCTCTCCTGTGGTTGCAGTCAAGATGTCTGTCAGTCACCCAAAAACTTAGCTGGGGCCAGAGACGTGCTTCTGCGCTCACACAGGTGGCTGGTGACAGAGGGGCTTAGCTCCTTCCTGGAGGCCTCACCATATGGGCTTCTCCATACAACTGCTTGAAGGTTCCATGATGCCATGGTAGCCGACTTCCCCCAAAGTGATCCAAAAGAGAGAGCAAGGAAGGAGCCCCCATATCTTTAATGACAGTCTCTGTAAGCGCACATCTTCACTTGAGCAAGTTAGAAGCAGCCCCTAAATCTAGGTCACACTCAAGCAGGGAGGAATTAGGCTCCACCCCTGAAGGGAGGGAGGAGTAGCAAAGAATTTGTGCACATATTTTCAAACCACCACAGCTGCCAAGAGTTTAAAAAAAAAAAAAGTCCCTAAAAATAAAGTCAAGGAAATATTTGAGAACATATATCAGAAATGTCGAGAGATAGAAATCGGAGAGACAAGAATTATGTAGCGAGCCACTTGAGAGGTCTGACGTCTATCTCTTTGATGAAACATCAGCAGAGGAAGTGGAGGAGAGGTAGTTGGAAAAATGATAGAAGAAACCATCTCAGAGGGAAGAAGACTTGTCTTCAGACAAAGAGTTGACTGGGAACCACCTACAATGAATAATAACAATAATAACAATAATAAGAACAAGAGCCATTCCTAGAATGTCTCTGGAAATTTCCATGCACCAGAGACAGAGAGCCCTGAAAGCTTTGAAGGAAAGGAAAATGGGAATTATGCTGCATCACATTTCTTACCATCACATCAGCTGCTAGAATACGAGGAGGCCAGGCCTTGCAACTTAGTGAAAGAAAATTATTGAGGGCGCCTGGGTGGCTCAGTGGGTTAAAGCCTCTGCCTTCGGCTCAGGTCATGATCTCAGCGTCCTGGGATCGAGGCCCGCATCGGGCTCTCTGCTCAGCAGGGAGCCTGCTTCCTCCTCTCCCTGTCTCTCTGCCTGCCTCTCTGCCTACTTGTAATCTCTCGCTCTCTGTCAAATAAATAAATAAAATCTTAAAAAAAAAGAAAAAAAAAGAAAATTATTGAACTTAGAATTCTCCCATCCAAGTACTAACCAGGCCCGACCCTGCTTAGCTTCCGAGATCAGACGAGATCGGGCGCATTCAGGGTGGTATGGCCGTAGACTGAACTTAGAATTCTGTGTCCATCCACATTACCCATCAGAAATGAAGGAAGACACAAAGACATCTTCAGATATGCCAGGATTCAAATGTTAACTGAAATGCACCCTTTCCTTGAACATGATTTGAAGATACACACTCAGCAAAATGAGAGAAAAATGAAGGAAGAAAATGTTATGGGGTCCAGGAAATAGTGGAAACATCCCCGGGAAGTCGTGAAGGGCAGGCAGGTTAATAGGTCCAAGGGAGCAGCTCCTCCAGGTGGGAACACAAGGAGTAGGGGGGCAAGAAAAAGGGAGATTTTAAAGCAGTTGGTACATCTATGATGTAGCAAATGAAGAAATCTGAGACTTGATAAAATGATAGTGCTTTGACAGCAATAAAGTCATTTAGAAATGCTAAGAAAAACAAATTTGTTCAAGAAAGTTAAGTCATGATTTTTAAATGTGAAACAAAATATACCATTGGAGATTACCCAGGCTCTAGCTGTGGCCGCCATCCAAGGAAGGAATGAGGGAAAGGAGGACGGGGGAAGTGAGGAAAGGGAGAAACGTAAAACAAAATAAAAAGTGGTATAATCTCGAAGTAACTGATGCAGTCTCTGACCTTGATAGAATGAGCATTTTATTTCAAGTGACCTAGGAGTTGCATCATTGGACCAGCAGAAAAGGAAACATAATTCTAACTAACATACCTCCTTACCTGGCAGGAATAATATGTATGTGTCATATATTGTATGTTGAATTTTGTGTATGACAGTATGTAAATTGGCATAGTAAGGTAACCACTCTGGGTTTTCAGACTTCAGAATCAACCAAATAGGCAAGGCACAGAATATTTAGTTGTGGCCACAGATCATAGAAATGTAAAAAGTCCTCCTAATGACACAAATAAAAAGTGGAAAGAACTGAAAGGTAGATGGAAAGAAATACAATTAGAGGGAAGGATAGGGATACTAAATACCTAATTTGATATAGAAGAGAGTTAAGGTACTAACTCCTTGATGGAACAAGTATAGATATCATTCTGTCATTTAAACTTAGGTAGTAAGCATTAAACCAGCTAGTAATAATAATATTAGTAAACACTGGGAAGAAATGGGGGGAAGTGAAGGTGGGAAGTGTAAGTGGGAAGAATCCTTAGAGGAGGAAGAACTAGATATTACTTAAAGATAGTAAATCAAGAAAAAGAATTATGAGGTTATTATTTCAAATTAGACCACCATAATAAGTAAAATTTAGATAAAGAAGATTGGCACAGGGGATAGAAAAAGATGATGTAAGAGAATGTTTCTCCTCATCATATGCTCTTCTGAGTTGTTTCCAGGTCTTACGTTGATGTTTAAAGCTTTTATTTATATATTTATTTATTTATTTGAGAGAGAGAGAGAGAGAGAGAGAGAGAGAGAGAACACGCACGCGTATGCGCAGAAGGGGAGGAGTGGAGGGGGAGGGAGAGGGAGGGAATCTCAAGCTGAGTCCACACCCAGTGTGGAACTCCTTGTGGGGATCAATCTCATGACCCTGAGATCATGTCCTGAACAGGTACCCAGGCACCCCAGTATGTTGATTTTTATAAAGTTGCTTAAAAATGATATTTATGGTAATTTTTTAGGGTATTTTAAATTTTTATATATTAGAATTTTGATTGTAGCTAACATGTAGTTGTTTAAAGAAGAATGTGGCTGTAGATAGGTTGAAGTTCTCTTTGGGGACTGATTTTTTGGGGAATCATTATCTTCATTAACACCATCTGAGTGTCCGAATTTTGTCTTTTCAGGATCAAAGCAAGTTGGAGAAACACCAGCATCTGGAGACTGCATAGATAGCACCCCTCGGACTCCCAATACCATCTTTGATTTCCCACCCCCTCCCTTAGACCAGGTGCAGGAGGAGGAATGGGAAGTAGAAAGGTAATTCAGTAGTATCTTTAGGGCCAGGAGAGGTTAAGAACTGCTTCAACTGTTTCATTGTATATAATCGCCATACTTGGTAGCATTTTTNCTTTTTTTTTGGGGGGGGGGGGGGGGAGTACTAGAATTTACTTGTAGTAAATATTAGGTACTGAAATGTTTTTAATTTATATTAAATCATTAGAATATCCAGAAGAATTATTTATTAGCCACTTTAATTTAACCCAGTTTTGAGTATTCCTGGCATAAATTTTCTTTTTTTTTTTTTCCTTTTTACTGAAGTATAGTTGACATACAGTGTTGCCTTAGTTTCAGGTGTAGGACATAGTGATGGAACAAGTTTACAGGTTATGTTGTGCTGGCCACAGGTGTAGCTGCTGTCTGTTACCATACAGCAGTGTTACAGCACCACTGACTGTATTCCCTGTGCGGTGCCTTTCCTCCCCTTGACTTACATGTTAACTGGAAGCCTGTACCTGCCACTGCCCTTCATGCATGTTGCCCATCTCCTCACCCCCTCATCTCCAGCAATCGCCAGTTTGTTCTTTGTATTTATGGGTCTGTTTCTGCATTTTTTGTTTGTTTTTTTTTTTTTTTTTTGATTCCACATATAGATCACGTGACTTATTTCACTTAGCCTAGTGTCCTCTGGGTCATCCCTGTTGTCACAAATGGCAAGATGTCACATTTTTATGGCTGAGTAATATTCCATTGTGTATACGTTCCACATCTTTATTCATCTGTTGATGCACACTTAGGTTCCTTCCATCTCTTGGCCATTGTAAATCATTTTGTAATAAATGTAGGATGTAGGGGTGCATATATCTTTTGAAATGAGTGTTTTAGTTTTCTTTAGGTAAATATCCAGTAGTGGATTGACTACATTGTATGGTAGTTCTATTTTTAATTTTTTTAAGAACCTCTGTACTGTTTTCCACAGTGGCTGCACTAATTTACATTCCCTCCAACAGTGCACACGGGTTCCTTTTTCTCCACATTCTGACTGACACTTGTTATTTCTTGTCTTTTTTGACACTATCCCTTCTGACAAGGTGGTATCTCATTGGGCTTTTGATTTGCATTTCCCTGATGATGAGTGATGCTGGACGTCTTTTCTTATGTCTGTTGGCCATCTGTATGTCTTCTTTTGTGTTCGGGTCCCTTGGCATAAATTTCTTGATTACCATTTTGTTTGCATGTTGACTCTTTTGTTCTCCATTGTTTTAGGGTGACTGAACATGGGACACCAAAGCCCTTTCGAAAGTGAGTAATGCTAAAGAAGCTTTCAGTAGAGGCATATTTTTAAAAATACATCTTTTTTCTCAAACATCCTAGTTTTAAAGGAAAAGAAAACATGTACACAAATCTGTTAGTATAAAAGAAAATTCTTAGTAAACGCAAATCATTCAAAAGATATTTATAGAGGTATATGTAACACATGTAAGTCATTTTGCAGGAGAGGGTGGTGTTTCGGCCCTGTGTTAAGCACTACTTCAGAAATATGACTTATCGACTATAATATAAAAACTTGTGCTATTTCCCATTGTCCATCTGATGTCAAATAGAATTCATCATTTTTTTTCCCTCAGGTTTGACAGCCTAGCTTTTGGAGAAAGTCAAAGTGAAGATGAACAGTTTGAAAATGACTTAGAGACAGATCCACCCAATTGGCAACAGCTCGTCAGTCGAGAAGTGTTACTGGGACTAAAGCCTTCTGAGATCAAAAGACAGGAAGTAATTAATGGTGAGTTTAATTAGATTTCGTTGTTGTTCACATATAGTGAGTTTTATTAGACTAAAACAAGCCCCTGAGCTTTGGAGTTTGCTTCAGAATTTCTGCCAGCCTTTTGTTCTATACAAAGAGAAATTTAACTAGATAGATGATCCTTGAGCTTTCCAACTAAAAAATGCAAATGATTCTATGATTCTTAATGATAATTTAAGAGGAAAAGGTGTTTAGCTTTCAGGATATTTAAGATTCATACCATTGTAGATCTTGACCAGTCATTAAGGCGACCTTGGTCCGTTGCTTTACTTTCATGCTGTTATTTTTATGTATAGATTATATGTGAGGAAGCTCAGGCTTAGGGTGATTGATTGAATTAATCAAGATCATACAGCTAGCAGATAAGTGACAGGAAGAAAACTGGGATCCAGGTGTCCCTTTTTCCTAGTGCAGTGTTCTTTATTTTACCCTAGCATATATGTGACAGGATGTGGGTGACATGGATGCTATGCCCTCCACTGTCTTTAGGATGTGATTTAAATAAATACCCTTCCTGGGGCACCTGGGTGGCTCAGTCAGTAGGCGTCTGCCTTCGGCCCAGGTTATGATCCCAGGGTCCCGGGATTGAGCCCCGCATTGGGCTCCCTGCTCCACGGGAAGACTGTTCTTCCTTTCCCACTCCCCTGCTTGTGTTCGCTCTCTTGCTGCGTCTCTATCAAAACAAAAAATTAAAAAATCTTAAAAAAAAATACCTTTCCTTTCGAAACACAGGGCTTAACACAGGGCTGGTAACTTTGAGGGGTAGTGAAATAACAAGTCTGGCTTCAGAAATGAGGGTTTATAGGCAAATTAGATAACCAAAAGTACTATTCTTTTCTTTCTGAAGACGGCTCAATTGAAAGGCTGTATGCTGTTTGGGCTTAAGCTTTCTGATGTTGTAGCTGTGACTGATGGGTAGTATTGTGAAAAGACAGGATTTTGCAGTGCATTGTTAACTTTAATATACAGAATAGTTTTGGGGTTTTTTGTTTTAAAGATTTTATGTATTTGAGAGAGAGCGAGCAAGCAGGAGTTGGGGGGGTGCAGAGGGCGGGGGAGCAGACTCTTTGCTAGGCAGGGAGCCCGACGTGGGGCTCGATCCCAGGGATCGTGACCTGAGCCTCCCACGTGTCCCCAGAATAGTTTTGAATGATACTTTTCATTGCCAACATTCAGCTCTTAGAACCAGTATGTAGGAGGGTCTCATGGAATCAAGAAAATGATATGAGAGATACTACATCCTTTCAAAACTATAAATAATTATTATAGAGCTCATTTGCTGCTTAATTCTAGCTAAAGCCTGTGTTTGGTCTCATGGAATTACTCTAAATGAGGTAACATTTCATATTTCCTTTCTTTTTGCTTAGAACTCTTCTACACTGAACGAGCTCATGTTCGAACACTGAAAGTTCTCGATCAAGTGTTCTATCAGCGAGTGTCTAGAGAAGGAATTCTGTCACCTTCAGAACTACGGAAAATTTTTTCAAACTTGGAAGATATTCTTCAACTTCATAGTAAGAAAAATCGACTCTGATCTTTGTCCCTAACATTTTTAATAGATGAAAGATTGTGAGTATATAAAAGCACCATAAAAATAAAATCTTCTCAGTGTATTCATGTTAGCATTCCTGAAATTAGATAATTATATGTGAGCACCTATCATAAAGAAGTGATCAGATCGTTGAATACCTCCCTCCCCAGACACCCACTGGCACTATCATCCTTTTGTATATAAAGTGTTACCACAGGACTTAGGGTCTAAAGATGTCTAAGATGAAAAATATGAATAGTTAAAATTACCCTTAGAAATTTCTTATCCGTTGCAGTGTACATGTTTTTAAATATATATATCCCATACAATTATGTGTGTGTGCAGTATATGTAATATGCAGTGTATAATTTCACAATGGGGTAATTTTCAGGAATTCTTTTGTTGTTACTTGAAATGCTTGGGTAAATATATAAAAAATTCTACCTTGCTGGCTTTTCGTGGTTATAGTCATCTCAGACTTTTGTAGACACAGTTCCTCTCTCTGTAAGTCACTGCTACTCTGTGATCCTTAATTCTCAAGCTTTCTTTCATCAAGGATGCCATCACCACCTGCCAACACCTGCCTACCAAATTGGTGCCTTTTATGTCTTTGTGGGTGATCTTAGGTTTCACCAGCATGCATTGACAAGTTCAGGTTGATTATACCACTGCCTGTGAACATAAACATTTAGAGAGGAACAGTGGACAGAATCACCTGTTCTATTCACATTTCTTTATGAGCATAGTTATGATGGGGTCTTGAAGTTAAATGCATATTTGATGTACCTATGCTGTATGTAATGTGCCAGTTTCCACATTGTTTTATGATTTGGCATCTTTTTTTCAGATAGAGCTCACAGATATCTGTATGCATAAGAATTATGTTCAGATTTATATTTAAGGAGACTAGAGGCAGCTAAACTGTGAAAATCCTTTTTTTGAAAATTTAGGTTTCTTGGTACAAACAGTAATGTGGACCAAACTGAGTGTATGCTTAATTATTTTCCATTGTTCCCCTTCCCCCCTTAGTTGGATTGAACGAGCAAATGAAGGCTGTTCGAAAGAGGAATGAGACCTCAGTTATTGATCAGATTGGGGAAGACTTGCTGACCTGGGTAAGGAAATTGGCTATTTCATTTTAATGTTTTTATAGACACTTGAAGATCAGATTCAAGGTTGAGTAACTAATCTTCCCAAATATGCAAACTCATCCATTTTGTAAAGCTACCGTAAAGATGAAAGGGGTCCAAGTATATGTATTCTCGTGGTTAGTATCATTTTTTTTGTTGATGTTTTTTTAATAAGTGCTCATTCAAACTAAGTTCTCTTTTTTCATCAAATTAAGGAGATTAGTCTCTGTGTTTTAATGAATAGAGAATAAAATGAATCTTGATAAAAATAATTTAACTAACATAGAATTTTCACTGTGTTCTGTTGTCCAGATTTCAAAATTGTGTTGTAAAACATCAAACAGTTGTAGGTCCAGAACTACCATCACACATTTAGAAAACTAAAAAGTACTTCATCTTATTCACAGTATAAGGAAAGCATTCAGAGACTCTCGTAGCTGTTTGTCACATTCTGTTTTTCTGTCCGACTCTTTGTGAGAATGTACCCCACAGAATGTACACTGTTCGAGACGCTGAGGAAACAGTGGCAATCACAGCGGACATGGCTCCTGCCTGGGTAGCCCTTACAACCAGTGGGAAAACAGTCATTGGTCCCTTCAAATGTGATCAGAGTTACAAGAAATGGAGAGTACAGGTTCTTAGGGGGAGATAGAGAGCAGGGAGTCCCACACTAGGACGTAAGGAAGTTTTCCCAGGGGAAAGTGGATTTGATCCAAAATTTTAAAGAAAGTACTATAGTTAAGGCCGTGAGTAATGGCAAAGCATATGATAGTTCTTAGGATGTTAATACAGGTTGAACAGGAACTGTTTAGATATGCCCACAGAAACTTACTTCAGTATGCAGATCACTTGAGGAAATGCCACAAGATTTTGGTAACTGGACAATGATAACTTTTTAAAAGATTGAATACTAGAAAGTTGACAAAAACAGTGTCCATATTACTCCTTTCGTTGGTGTTGAGATTATGGCTGAGAATCTGCTAATCCCATAGGAGGTCTTCTCTCAGCCACTTGTCTCACAGAAAAGATCAGGAAATCACAGTCCACTCTCATCTTGCATTTACTCAGCTTTCCAGAGCAGCTTCTGAGGCCCGTCTGGCATTGTTGTTATTAAGGAGATTTAACTTCCTTGAAAAACCCAGCTTACTCTATGGCTACTTGGTGAAAGTGTGGCTCATTTTGTTTCTTGATCTCAGAGTAGCAGTGAAAGTTGTAACTGAGTTCTCTTGGCTTGGTAGCACACTACTCAACCTAACAGAAATTTTTTTTAAAAAGATTTATCTGTCCTTTTTTGAGAGAGAGCACGAGTGGGGTGAGGGGAGTTGGGGGGGAGTGAGAGAGAATCTTGAGCAGACTCTGCGCTGAGCATGGAGCCTGACTTGGGTCTTGATCCCAGAACCCTGAGATCATGAGCTGACCCGAAACCAAGAGTTGAATACTCGTCCGACTGAGCTACCCAGGTGACCCTGAAACAGAAAATTTGTAGTATGATACAGTAAAGCATCAATTAGAAGCCCACAGATTTTCTTCCTGGAGCAGTTAGTAACTTTTGTGAAGCTGTCATATTTTAAGAAAATCAAATATTAGTCTCAGTCTTTAAGCATTTTGTGTCTCCTATTCCCCCAGTGTTAACCTTTCTGTTTAATTTAGAAGTGGTCTAGACTGGAAAGGTAAGAAGGTGTGGGAGGCCGCGAGCAGGAAAACACTGGAATGTGATCAGAAAAGGTCTGGATGTGTCAGCATCGGACCTTTTTAAAGGAGAAACATTGATAGTTCACAGAGATATGTAGGTCTCCGTTTCTTGTCGCTTGAGAGCACTTAGTAGAATATTGAAAGGATCGTGGTTGTCTCATTTTGCCTGGCCTTAGATAAGCTCAGTCTGCCACTCTTTGTTGTGTTCTTTGCATTCTTGGCACAGTTCAGTGGACCAGGGGAGGACAAGTTGAAGCATGCTGCTGCTACCTTTTGCAGTAACCAACCTTTCGCCCTGGAAATGATCAAGTCTCGTCAGAAAAAGGATTCTCGATTCCAGACCTTTGTGCAAGTGAGTTGAGTGAGTCATGTAAAAAAAAAAAAAAAAAAAAAAAAGTGAATTTTTTATCGAATAGAGAATAAACTGGGGGAATTCTAAGACTGAGATTCTTACAAGATCATGTTAACCCTTTTTAAAGCCATACGTTAGCTCTTAAATTTCTGGAGCATATAAAGGTAATATTGGAATGGTAAATAAAGAAGAATATATGTCAGGGTTAAAATACTTGACAGAGAAGTCCATCTTGCCGTGGAGATACTGTCAGGAAACGTCCCATGTAAGCTGTTACAATAATGTGGTCAGAACAGGGGAATGGGCTCATAAGTAGCCCAGAGAAGTGTGTGCCAGCGGTCATGCTTATTAAGGTCTGTGTATTGGTTTCTCTCAAGGATCAATAAGCTATGGCCCACAGTTCCTATCCAGCCGCTTGCCTGTTTTTTGGGGGTTTTATTGGAACACAGTGTAGTAAATTTTTACTGTGGTAGAACAAATTACCACAAATGTAGCAACTTAATGCAAACGTCTATGTCACAGTTTTTGTGGTTTAGGGGTACAGATATTGTTTGACTGGGTCCTCCCTTCATGCTTGCACCAGACTGAAAGGAAGGGTCAGCTGGAGCTACAGTTCTCCTCTGACACTTGGGGTCCTCTTCTAAGCTCCCTGGTGGTTCACAGAATTCATGTCCTTGTAAATGTAACAAGATCCCTGTCTTCTTGTCGTTGGCTAGAAACTGCTCTTGGCTCCTAGGGAATGCCCGTATCTCTCTCACATGGCCCCTGCAGGCAGTTTACAAGATAGTTGTTTCCTTTCTCAAAGGCCAGAAGGATTGTCTCTCTCTGGCAGCTTTCTTATAAAGGGCTCCTCTGATGAAGTTAGACTCACCAAGGAAACACTTTCCTTTTTGATCAACACAAAGTTAACTGATAGTAACCTAATCATGTGAGTGATAACCCATCATGTTCACAGGTTCTGTCCACACCCCGGGGAGGTGATTATGCAGGGTGTGTCCACAGGAGAGTGGGAATCTAGAAGGCTATCTCAGAACCCTTCACTCCACACAGTCACCTTCATTCATTTACATACTGTCTAGGGCTGTCTTTGTGCTAAAATAGCAGACCTGAGTAGTTGTGACAAAGACTGTATGGCATGCAAAGCCTCAAGTATTTACTGCCTTGCACGTCACTAAAGTTTGCAGACCCCCTGTGAGAGGCGAGATGGGGAACATCCAGCCCAATGACCCGTTGCACCTACTTGGAATGGCAGATAGCAAATGCCAGTCACAGGAAATGAATAGGTGAAGATAAAACTGTTTTATCACAAGCAAGCAGTTCTTAGAGTTGATTATGGATGGTCTCAATTTTTGCTTAAACAGGTAAGAAAGAAGCCACTGGCTTAGTGATAAGCCATTATGTGAGTAAAGGAGGAAGCCGAAGTATAGTGTGGCCGTGGTGTACCTCACTAGTTTTAAGTCTTGATTAAGAAGCAGTGATGTTGGAGACCCATCCATGATGAATAGATGGCACATGCTGGGTAAATATAGTCCTAATAAGAACCACAAATTCACTTATTTTATTTTATTTTGATTTTAGGATGCTGAGAGCAATCCTCTGTGTCGTCGTCTGCAGCTGAAGGATATCATTCCTACCCAAATGCAGAGGCTTACCAAGTACCCTCTTCTGTTGGATAATATTGCCAAATACACAGGTAGAGCATTCTCACTGAAATTAAAAAGCTTAGGAACAAAATAGAAAATCCTATGTCCTGCTAAATAATCTCTCACCACGTCTCGGTGCCCAAGGTTTTAATTTCCAGAGTCTGGCAACATTTTCTAACAAGATCCAATCCAGTCTTCATGAGGCTATTTGATTTAATGTGCTCCATTAGAAGCACATTAAGCACAGCATTTGGCAAACTACGAATCGTGGGCCAAATCTGGCTTATCACCTATTTGTGTAAAAAAAAGTTTGATTGGAACCTAGTCGCGCTCGTTGGTTGACAAATTGACTGCTTTTTCCCTGTAATAAGCAGAAGTAAGTAGTTGTGACGGAGAGCAGTTTAGCCCCTCAAGTGCATAATATTGGTTATCTGGCACTTCCCAGGCTAAGTGCACTTTGTGTACAGTCCTTCCTATAGCGAATGTCGCGTTTGCTTTGAAGAAGTCTTATCCTGGGTGAAGAACTGCTCTGAGTCTACATATGTACTTTCACTAAGTCCGGCCCGTGTGTTTATCACCCCAGCTCTTCTGCTTTGAACCAGGAAATGAACCCGAGTTTCTTGTCTTCAGACAAGAGTTTCTTGAGCTTTAGGCTCTTATACTCAGTTCTCATTAGTAATTTTATGCACTCAAACTCCTGTTTCTTATGAGAATTTGAAAATACTCATACATGTTAATTTTTATACTTTAATATACCTGTTGAATGTAGGTAGACTGTTGTTCAGAGGATTGTAATTTTAAATATTCCAGTTAGGGCATTCTTACATTGTAGGCCTCAATGTAATCTCAACACATGGTGAATTTCATCTTTTAATGATACAAATGCTGTAATCTGTTTTCTTTCCTTAAATGTAATCTCAAGGGGCGCCTGGGTGGCTCACTTGGTTAAGCGTCTGCCTTCGGCTCAGGTCATGATCCCAGGGTCCTGGGATCGAGCCCCACATCAGGCTCCCTGCTCAGTCGGGAGTCTGCTTTCCCTCTCCCACTGCCCCTCATGCTGGTGTGCTCACTCTCTCTCTGAAACAAATAAATAATGTATCAAATTCAAAGAAACTTATCCTGGAGTTATTTTGAATTGTGTTATCATTAAGAAATTATTGCTTAACAGGTCCACTGGACATAATCACATAGGCTCTGCACTCAGGAGAGATTCTAGGGGGAGAAGAGGGTCCCATTTATATAGCTTACAATGTGAATGAGACCCACTCCCTGGAGTGAGTAACGTAGGGGGTCCGATACTTGATTTAAAGCATAGCTTCTTGAACTTGGAATTCTATACAATGGCTTCTTTTTAAAGATGAGCATTGATGTGTTAATGTCCTGTCTTAAGATGTCTCATCTGTCCAAAGATGATCTGAATTGAGATTCTGCCATAGATTTTAGCCTGGTATAAAAATATTCAAGGTTATAGTATATTCTTCTAACTGTTGACATAAAATGATACCTCATTTACATATATATTTATATTTATGTTCCTTTCTGATTTCCTTTATTTTACATTCTGGATTCCGCCCCCCCGCCCCCTCCCCCCACCATGCTTAGAATGGCCAATGGAAAGGGAGAAGGTGAAGAAAGCTGCAGATCACTGTCGTCAGATCTTAAATTATGTAAATCAGGCTGTCAAGGAGGCAGAAAACAAACAGGTAAGAAGGGGGAAAGCAAGAAGATACAGGATAACATAGAGTATTAAGTTAGTGTTCCTGAAATCTGTGAAATGATAATTGAATTACCACTACATAATTGATAGGTGAGGCATTTGGTAGCTATTCATGTAGTAGGTGGGTCCAGATCAATTTGTGGTAGAACATCAGACTTGTATTTGGCTTTTTTGAGCATCTCTGGCTACTCGTTTGCTCTCTCATTCGTCTGTCCATTCAACAAATATTTTTAGAGCATGTATCTTGCATGGATGCTGAGTGTAGGATATAGGGTGCTTACGTAAATAAATAAAATAAGTGCCCACACTGAGCTTATATTCTAGCAGGTAAAAAGTACTGAGCAGATTTTAGTGCAAGTATTTTATGTGAGTTGTGATAGCTGCTATGAAGGAGAATTTGGGGGTGCTAGGAGTATGTACTAGTGTGGGGCGAGCCTGGTTTGAGGGAAAAAAAGCAAAGTCAGAGTGGTGTGAAATGAGGTACAGTAGGTACCTAAATTAAAAATGCACATATTCCTACATCTGCCCTTTTGACCCAGTGATTTTGTTCCTAGTAGTCTACCCAGGAGAATTGTAGAGCTGTGCCCACAGACTTGTACAGAAATGTTTCTGGCATAAACCAAATGAGGTATAGTCATAAACTAGGATATTAAATTCCAGCAATAAGAGGGAATGAACTACTGATACACACAACGTGGATGAATCTCACAAACATGATGCTGCTGAGCGAAGGCAGACAAGAGTGTGTGTGTGTATGTGTATATATGTGTATAATTTCATCTCTAGAACTTCTAGAACAGACTAATCAGTGGTGGGGAAAAAAGGTCAGAAAAGTGGTTGGCACTGCGCATGTGGGGACAGATAGTAACTAGGAAGAAGCATAAGGAAACATTCTGTAGTGATGGTGATATTTCATGTCATGTTAGGAGTTCGACTGCACAGGTGCCTGCATATGTGAATGCTTGTGGGAAGGTACACTTAAAATATATATATTTCACTGCACGTAAATTTTACCTTAAAAACAACTGTTAATAAATATCGAACTCTTGTTAATGATATGCACACTAAAATGTTTAAAGGTAAAGTGTGCTTCCATTTGTAAGTTATTTTGAAATGCATTCAAAATACGTGGTGGATTGAAGGATAGCTAAAGAAATGACCAGACCTATGACAAAAACAAATATATCAACTATGAACCAGAATGTAAGTGGTGGGCGTATACGTGCTCACGATACACGTTCAGACTTTTCTGTGTACTGGACATTTTTATAATATTGGGGAAAATGCACATATGCTTTCATCTAATAGTTGTTTCCTTAGAAATTTATCTTACAGGTATATCTACCCATATCTATAAAAATATATGTCTTAAGACCACGCTATCACAGTATCGATTTGTTCTGGGAGAAGATTGGAAGTAACTTACATGTCCACAGTAAAGTGTAGTTAGACCAACTGTAGTTCATTTATAGAGCTGAATACCATACAGCCATTTAAAGAGAGTTCTCTCTGTATGTGCTAATGTAGAACAATCTCCAGGATATATTGATGAGTGATACATAAACGCACACAGATGTGTATGTGAACGTGTTACCATAGGAGTAGTACATACACTAATATATTATGCTACCCTGTCTTTTTTAAAAGGTTATATGTACACACAACATGTACAGAGACAAGTATACTTATATATGCATGTATTCTGTTTGCTTAGAATTTTTCTCATGGGCTACCTAAGAAATAAGTTTTAGGGATTGTTTTTTTAGAGAAAATTGGGGGTAGGGAAACAAGAGGACATGATTGGAGGGAGACTTCATTTTCATTGTGTGCCTTATATTACTTCTCAAATTTTGTACCACGTCCATGCTTACATATTCAAAAAAAAAAATAACAGGTAAGCTAAGTTAGAGGTCAGTGAGTCTGAAAAAGCAGATTGAGCAAGAACAGCCAAAGAGGGAAGAGAAAGACTAAGAGGCTGTGATGTCTCCAAAGCCAGGGAAAGGGGGTGGTTTGGGAAAGAGTGAGCTGTAGGGTGGTGCAGTCTGCTGAGTGTCAACTCGTGGTTTTGGCTCAGGTTGTGATCTCAGGGTCCTGGGATTGAGCCCCTTGTCAGGCTCCCTGCTCAGGGCAGAGTCTGCTTGGGTTTCTCTCTCCATCTCCCTCTGCTCCTCCTTCCTCGTGCTCTCTTTCTCTCTCTCAAGGAAAGAAAGAGCTGTCAGTTATGTCTAGTGTTGCAGAGAGCACTGTAAAATGCAGGTTTAAAACATCGATTTGGCTTAGGTATAGAGAGACCATTGATATCCAAAGCAGTAACCTTGGCTTCCTCTTGTTTTAATTTTCAGCGTTTAGAAGACTATCAGCGACGTCTGGATACCTCCAATCTGAAGTTGTCAGAGTACCCAAACGTGGAAGAGCTCAGGGTGAGAGATGGTCTAGTCATAATTTTAAAAAATTAAATACACGGGCACCTGGGTGGCTCAGATGGTTAAGTGTCTGCCTTTAGCTCTGGTCATGATTCCAGGGTCCTGGAATCAAGCCCCCCATAGGGCTCCCTGCTCAGCCAGGAGCCTGCTTCTCCCTCTTCCTCTGCTGTTCCCCTGCTTGTGCTCTTTCACTCTCTGTCAAATAAATAAAATCTTAAAATACAATTTACTAAAGACCTGGCAGATTATTAACATCTCAGAGGGGCATCCATCACCTGAAGAAGTTCTTATGTCATAGATCGTCTATATTTATGATTCTGTTCTTCCTTTACAACATCTGGTCTATGTGAAGATGACTTTAGTCTTTCATTAGGGGAATATTTTGTGTAAAACTAACTTTTTATAATAGGAATTTGTGGAGGACTTCAGGAACGTTAGTTATTTAATTTTATTGTGTTCTTACAGTTTCAATAAGAGTAGGGGTATTTACTCTGGGAACTTTCCAGATTACTGAGTAAAACAAGATAATTTTTTCACAAAGTTCTTCAAAAGCAGAAATGTTGAAACCATTACAGGAATGGTAGTAAAGTATTTTGTAATTACCATTTCTATCATGTGGGGCTTTTGTATTAAGGAACTGCTTAGTATTTGCAGTCTTTCTTGTACTGTTTCAGTAGGTGGTTGTTTTGGTAGATTTATTTGGTGGCTAGTAAACTGGACTTTTATATCATATGTAGCAGCTTATCAAAAAGCATGCTTAGTATCCTCAGCCCCTTCACTTCCAGAGAATGAGATTTTTCTAGAGCTGCCTGTACTAAGAGATGATCCTCTGACTAAATTATTAGTATTTAGAGGTGCCTGGGTGGCTCAGTCGGTTAAGTGTCTGACTTTTGGTTTTGGCTGAAGTCATGATTTCAGGGTCCTGGGATCAAGTCCCACAAGTGCTCAGCGGGGAGTCTATTTGGGATTCTCGCTCTTCCTTGTCCACTGTTCCCCCCTCAAATAAATAAATAAGTCTTAAAAAATAAATTATTAATATATAGAGAAAGGTTAAGTACTGTGCCTGGACTTTTTCATGAGTACCATTCCTTAGAACTTTGTTTGGAAATAGAGCTTGGCACTCACAGGCCTCTTGCAGATAGATAAGCTTTGCATCATCCTCATCTAGTTATTCATGGGAAAATTAGGGGATGGGCTGTGAATCCAATGGCTTGAATGTTTGTAACTTCATTTTCATAAGCAATTATCTTGTATTTAGTGTGAGATTTAGAAGGCAGCACTCTTGAATGTTTTTCTACAAGATACGTCTGACTTAGGAAATTGTATGCAGCTTACTGTACCTTGACCTTTATTCCATATTCAGTAGTTGGCAGTTACCAATAATGATAGTGAAGGTAAATAGCATCTTTTATATGAAGAATTTCTTGAAAAGAGACTCTCTGGAATATCATCTCACTAAGTGCTTGGAAATAATTTGTGTGCAATTCTCTTTATTTTGGCAGAATTTGGATTTAACAAAAAGGAAGATGATTCATGAAGGGCCATTGGTCTGGAAGGTGAATCGAGATAAAACTATTGGTAGGTGTAATGTCCGTCAGTTTTGGGGAGAGCGGAGGAAGTAAAGTCCCCTCAGGCCAAAGAGAAGAGACAGCCGTTTACGGGTTTCAGTGACAGCGGTGTGCTGCCCTGTGTTATCTTTGCAGAAGATCTGCTTATGTTATTTTGTTCTAGGTGAAGTGCGTTAAATATTCACTGAGGGCTGAAGCAGAAAAGCTGGTCATGGTTCAGTCCTGTCTCCAGCATTCTTGTATTCCAATGAGCTTTCTAATAAGCTTTCTTTAAACCACTCCATTTCAAACTGTCTGTGGTGAGGAATCATGTTTTTTTTTTCTTTAATTTCTTGTCAGTCACAGACTGACACTTCCATGTGACACAATATAAAAGTGAATTATTAAAAAATGAAACTAAAAAAGACAATAGCAAGTCAACTTTTAAAATGTATGAGACGTAACAGAAATAAATCTTCTCTGTCAAATTGTTATAAAGTTTATAAAACACATCTTAGTTTCTGTGCTAATCACCTTCTCCCGGTTTTGGTTTCTAGATCTATACACATTGCTGCTGGAAGACATTCTCGTATTGTTACAAAAGCAGGATGACAGACTGGTGTTAAGATGTCATAGCAAGATTCTGGCATCTACCGCTGATAGCAAACACACATTTAGCCCTGTCATTAAGTTGAATACAGTGTTGGTTCGACAAGTAGCAACAGGCAAGTATGTCCGAGGAGTGACGGTAACCTTCAGGTTCATCGTAAAGTTGCACAAGGTATTCGGTGTTGTTCAAATAGCCCGACTGGTATAGAGTGTTGTTTCTTTATATTCTTAGACAAGTGGAATGAATGTATTTATTGCTTAGAAAGTAAATTAGGAGTTTATACCCCCAGATTATTTGGGAAGCCTGGGTTCTCTGAGCAGTTTTCTGCACTTGAAAATTTCCTGCATGCTCCTTTGATCTTTATTCCTTGTTCAAATCATTGGCAGACACCAAGGAAGATGGTGAACTGAGAGGTAAACCCAGTGAGAAGACTTACCTTAGCATTGTATGCTTTTTGATTTGTGATAAAAGACCAAACAAACAAAAATGGAGAGGTGGATGTAGTTTGGGATTCTTGAAATCCGTTTAAATTAGCAAATTATATGTTAATTGTATTAACAGTAGAATCCTTTCAAAAACTTGTTAGTTCCATAACAGCAAGATAAACTGATGGCCTCTTTTCTCCAGTACTTATCGAATATTATTAAGTAACTGTTTAGCAAAAGGGCAATTCAAAATAAATGCGAAAACGTCCTAGTGTTCCGTAATCCAGATACATGGACACCTCCTTGTTTCTATGACGTTACTGTGGATTCTGTGCTAGTTTTTACGATCTTGGTTTTATTGAAGTGTAATATATACAATATAACATACAGGAAGTTGCACAGATTTTAAGTGTATAGTTTGGTGAATTTTTACAAAGTGAGCCCTTTACCCAGATTAAGGTGCGGAATAAACCAGGACCCTAGAAGCATCCATCATGGCCTCTAGGTCCTATTCATGTGTTAGAGTAATTTCTGTCTTGTTTCTTCCAGATAACAAAGCTTTATTTGTCATCTCCATGTCAGACAATGGAGCCCAAATTTACGAACTGGTGGCACAGACAGTTTCCGAAAAGACTGTGTACGTATTAGATAGAGCTGCCTTGCTCTAATAGTTTTCTTTTTCTTTTTCTTTTTTTTTAAAGATTTTATTTATTTTTTGACACACAGAGAGAGATCACAAGGAGGCAGAGAGGCAGGCAGAGAGAGAGGAGGAAGCAGGCTCCCCACTGAGCAGAAACCCTGATGCGGGCCTCGATCCCAGGACCCTGAGATCATGACCTGGGCGGAAAGCAGAGGCTTTAACCTACTGAGCCACCCAGGCACCCACTCTAATAGTTTTCATTATCCTGAATGTGTTACTCTATAAACTTAACTTGGCTTTTGTAATAGTACTTTGGAAACCAGAAACTATATTGAAACAAGCACTTCCCCTATCTTCTTGTTGAGTTGTTTTTCGAAAAACGTGTTCCTTTTTAAATTGATGTCCCTTATTTTGATTCTATACTATTGAAAGTATCTTTTCTCAAGAAAAATTCTCAGATGGGTCAAGTGAAGTTTTTTTAGTGTATCCATAGCGTTGTTTGTTAGGTTTTTCTTTAAGGTACAGTGTTTCTTATAGTCTCTACTTATAGAGCCAAAATATAGACACTCTCTGGCGGAAGGCGGATTTTTTGTTGGATTGGCTTGGTTTGGTTTCTGGTTTGTTCATTTTTGTTATTATTTCTTTGACTGTACTTAAAGGGCATTTTTTTTTCTCTCCCTTTTGGATTTTGGATCCTTTCAAACTCCCTGCAGCTGGCAAGACCTGATCTGTCGGATGGCTGCCTCAGTGAAGGAACAGTCCGCAAAGCCCATCCCGTTGCCACAGTCACCGCCTTGCGAGTGAGTGTGCCTCTGCCTCGTAGTATGACTAACTCTGTGTTTTGGTCAGGAAATGAAGGGATGATTTCATTACATTTCATTACAGTGGTGTTTAGGCACCTCACGAAGCTGAAAGATTATTTTCTTTCTTCTACAGAGGCGACAACGATGAAGAAACAGCTCCAAAATTAAAAGTGGAACATCACAACATTTCGGTCCCTGGTCTGCAGAGTCCAGGTAAACAGATGTGTTAGGTTTACCTGGAAGAATGGAGTCTGTGTATTACTTACGAAAATGCGAAGAAACTTGGAAGTCTCTCGGTTTATGCAGATTCTCGCATCAGCTGTTTACTTTCCCAGACTTCGCTTACGAGCCTTGCGTGCACCCTGGTAACACTGCTCTGAATGTATTTTCCCTAACAGCTGATGACCTGTGTCCTCATGTGGTTATTTTGTTCCAATGCTTCACGTTAAAATTTAATGCTTCACGTTAAAAATTAACAGTTTTGTTTAAGATCTGTTCTACTTTTTCTGTTCCATTGAATAGACAGAGAGTTGGGATTAGAGTCTCCCTTAATATCGTCAAAACCTCAGTCTCATTCACTGGGTACCTCTGGGAAATCCGAGGTAGATGATCTCTTTGTGGCTGAGAGACAGTTTGCTAAGGAGCAGCATGCAGACGGGACTCTGCAGGAAGCTGGAGCAAGTTACCAAATCACAGTCCCAGACCCACACTTGCCTGCCTCAGAAGAACGGTGGGCCCTGGATGCACTAAGGAATTGTAAGTTTTATTCATAAGTTGACACAGGTACTTGTGAAGTACCAGGGTTGTGTCCTGGACTATGTAGCCATTTAGGGAGAATCCACAAAGAAGTGGCAAATCTGACTTTTCCCTTAAAGAATTTTACCATCTAGTTGGGAAGATGATAGAAAACCTCCCACTTTTTAAAGTAACCAGTGCAAAGTGTGTCAGAATTGATCTGGCTGTGGTGACGAGAGAGGGAAGCATCAGGAGACAAGAGGGAGGTGATTATTGCCTTGAAGAATGGGTAAGACTCAGATGGGTATGTAGAGAATATACAGGTAAGGATCACGGTAGGACCAGAAGCACAGAGCCAGGCGAAGTTGCCCTGAGAGCAGCGAGCAACTATGTTAGTGCAGCGTGTGGGAGAGAAGCTTGGAAAAGTAGGAGACCGGATGCTGAGGCCAGCCACCGTGAACTTGAAATGCCACATTGAGTCCTCTGGATTTTAAGGATGGCACAGCACCTCAGGCATCTCGGTGGTTCAGTTGGTCGAGAGTCCCACTCTCCATTTCAGCTCAGGTCATCATCTCAGGGTCGTGAGGTCGAGCCCCGCATCGGGCTCTGCACTGGGCATGGAGCCTGCTTCGGATTCTCTCTCTCTCCCTCTCTCCTTCTGCCCCTCTCTCCCTCACAAACACACGTGCTCGCTCTTTCTAAAAGAAAGGGGGGGTGGTACAGCACGTGCTTTGAGGGCTTTTTCAAACTATAGGTAGTCTTCCAATATTCTTTAGAAATTGCAGTACTCTCCACCCTGGCCAGCCCCTGGAGTGCACACCCACAAGGTGGGTGGCCTTTGCCACTCTGTTAGCTCCCCCCTCCCTCTCCACCCTGGCGGAGAATCACTTAAAAATGGGAGCCTGTCCCATCTCGCAGGTGTCCTGGAGGAGGGGAAAGGCTGAGAAGGGTTGGTTGCTCTAGCTGCCGAGAACCACTTGAAGGTTTGAAGCTAGGGTATGACGAATGAGAACAGATGGCTCAGGCTGAGAGGGCGGAAGGGTTGGGGTGGGAGGAGGGGGTGGCTAGCGTGAAGGCGCTGTGGTCGGCTGGGCTTGAGGAGGAAAGGCTTTGGACTAGAACGGTATCAGAGGAATAAAAAGCAAGTGAGGAGGCAACAAATACTTAAAATAATCGACTTGGTGCAAGGGCAAAGAAAAGGGAATATTTAGATGATTTCCGTGTTCTTGTCAGAAATCAAAGTCAGAAAGGATTACCACTGCCCACTGCCACACTTTCTTTTTTTCCCCCCTTTTTAAATTTGCCAGGGATTAGGGACTCGGTTTTAAAACTGTCAAGCTATTGTAGAGGAAGTGACGAGCAGGAGGTTGGAGTTTTCAGACTGGAGCTTTGGTGAGAGGGTGGGAGAAGAGCCGGATTTGCGTGTCAGAGCTGTGGGAATGCATAGCATCTCTTAGGATGTGTAGGTAGAGGGGAAGGACAGAGGGCCAAACACGAGTGGAGACTGTTTGTCAAAAGAAACAGGAGAAGGAAATTAAGCCAGAGTTAAAAGTCGGGAATTGGTCATACTCTCGAAGATCTAATTTCTTGTCGATTCTCCTCGATGAACAGTCAGAATGATTTCTGACAGTTTGACTGACACTGTCACAGCGACTCTGTCATTGCATGAGTGGCCTCACAGTATACACCTGCTCACTGAAAACTGAGTTGCTTCTCTTTTCAACAGCCCGAGGAAGCTGTGCCTCCAGTAAGGTCATTTTTAAAAACTCATAAACATTTTTCTATCCTTTGAAAGTATATGTGCTACCAAATTATTGAAAGTAAATCTCATTACAGGACAGTAATGAGTTTATTTTCTTCACCATTTAAGGAGATTCCTTGGGTTATTATAAATGATAAATGTTCTGTGTTTCTAATAAAATTAGAAAAAAATAACGCCTGTGTATACAGTGTCTGCTTCTGGAAAAAGCAAAACTTCGAGGGCTTCTTTTCTAGCATAACACAGCTTTTTAACATCCTCTTAAGAAATACCTTTGGGGTATTACTTAGGATATGTGGACGAGGAAAGAGAGGCAGGCATGGTATCGGGGATTTAGGAGTGCCTCCCCATTCCGAAGGCTTACATCTTTCCAAGCCTCGTTTAGTATTAAATCTTCTCTAGATGGTGGCTTATTTCATTTTTCAATACAAAAACAAAAAAAATGCACGAAATTAATATTTTGACTCTATGTTACTAAAAAGGTACTTACTCTTAGAAATAATAGGTAACTCCACAAACTAATTTAATTCCGGTAGTCTGCGGTTATCATTGTGAATGTGTGGTTTTTTCCCTCCCTCCCAAAATCTTCCAGTGGGCTTGCTGAAGCAGTTGCTCGTACAACAGCTGGGTTTGACTGAGAAGAGCGCTCAGGAAGACTGGCCACATTTCCCAAGATACAGGACCGTGTCTTCAGGGGTGCAGACGGACGGTGGAGCCCAGAACTCTGAGAATAGTAAGGCCTGTCCTCCTGGCGAAGGACAGATGCCCTTTAGAACTGGAACTGGTGACGTTGCCACTTGTTACAGTCCACGGACTTCAGCTGAATCTTCAGCTCCACGGGATTCAGTGGTACTGGCATTCCAAGATAGCCAGGCAAGTAACATTTTACTAATGGACCACATGCTTAGGACCCCGGAGATGCCTCCTGCAGAGCCAGAAGGGAGCCTGGATGAGAGTGGAGAGCACTTTTTTGATGCCCGCGAAGCACACAGTGATGATAATCCATCAGACAGTGACGGAGCAGTTAAGAAGGAAGAGGATGTTAATTTGCGCATCTCAGGCAAGTTTCTTTCGCATTTAAACTTGGATTTTGATCATTATTGTCTGTGCTGTGTGCTGAGATGGGTGTCGTCTGGGTATCCACACGTTATCCTCGTGTGTGTGTGTGGCCCTTACTTTTCCCTGTAGTAAATAATCACTGCATCTGCTCCATGCCAGCCCCCGTCCTGGGTGCTGGGAGATACGGCACTGACTAAAACACAGGAAAATCCCCTGTCCTTGTGAAGCCTTAAATACTGGTGAGGGAGGAGTCCTGGTGAATAAGTAAGCCAATAGATGTGAGATGGTGGGAGGGATTAGGAGGCAATGGAAGTGAGACCGGGGCAGACAGGGCGGTCAGGGAAGAGGGCCTCTGTGAGTAGTTTGGGAGCAGAGCCACGAGGGCAGCGAGGAGGAAGCCGCGAGGCGTCTGGGAGCAGGGGGTGCAGCAGAGAACCCGGTGCACATGCAGGGGGAGGGGGAAGGTGGCGGGAGATGAGGCGCGAGGGCCCTGGCTGGGGACGCCGTGGCAAGATCAGGCTGGGACTTTGTCCTGTCCAGCTTTTAAGATGCTAACTAATCTGAAATTATTCGGAAATTACTTGAAAGTCTGCTAAGTTTCACTTCGGCCTGAAGTGAGAAGATTCCGATGTACTTAAAACTGAACTTGGGAAGTGAGGAATTAATGGCTTTTCTCCCTCTCCGACGGCTTTAAGGTTGTCAGCGCAGCACCTCACCTCTGTTTCTTGATGTGAGGGTGGCAGCACGAGGCTCATCAGGCTGTTCTGTGTCTGTCAGTAGGAAACTTTCTAATTCTTGACGGCTACGAAGCGGTGCAGGAGAGCTCCACGGACGAGGAGCTTGTCTCCTCGCTTCCCCCGCCGCCCACGGCAGGCGTCCCCTCCACGGACTCTGGCCGCCCGCAGCAGCACTCGCCCCAGCGTGCCCATTCCGACGGCGCGGCGTCACCGTTCACCCCGGAATTCCTGGTCCAGCAGCGCTGGGGAGCCATGGAGGATTCCTGTTTTGAGATCCAGAGTCCCCCCTCTTGTGCAGACTCACAGAGTCAGATCATGGAGTACATTCGGAAGATCGAGGCCGACCTTGAACACTTAAAGGTACTTCAGACCTCCGTGTCCTCGAGGCTTGGGTAAAGAAACGTGTTTCACGGAAGAGGTAGAGAATGACCGAAATGCGGATGCCAGTGAGCTCGCTCAGGTTCTAGACTTGCTGTTTTCCTCGATCGTTCCCTGTGAATAGGCTTGGACAAAAAGCCAAGAGCAGCACGGTGCATCTGGTTGTAGATCACAAGGACAGACAACCTCGTAGTACCATACAGATGGCATGTCTGTGCGGGGTTCTCGGGGTAAGGACCCATTTGGCGTGATTGGCTGGCCTCCCTGAGAAAATGCGACCAGCAAGCCAGTGACATAGGTGGGGCTTGTGTCGTTATAGGAGGCTCGGCTGGGGAATGCTTTCACTTACGAATTCTCCATGAATTGTTAGGTGATGTGGGTAGTTTCCCGGACGCTCTGACACTCAGAAGTGGGCTCCAGTGGCCCCCGTGGTCTGGAGAGCTGGGCACGAGTGGAGTTTTGTGAATCAGAGTTGAGGGTCGTCACCGTAGCGGCCGCTGTTTCAAAACTGACTTCATGGTGATTTCTGAGAAAAGGACTTTATCCTGAAGTTTGTCGTCAGTTGATACAACTGCTAGAGCCCAAACGTTTCTCCATGACTTCATTTAGTTGGAGGCTTTAGGGACATTAAACATGTTCTTAGCCTTTTAGCTAAAGACTGGTGTCCCTTAGTTTTTCTTTTAACTTCCCGTGATAGGTTTTCTGGTCTTCATGTGATTATAGCTGATGTCATGCAGGGCTGATGAGGTATCTAGAAGGCCACTGTGGGCAGGTTGGCTCTAACCCAGCTCATGTCACCTGGGGGCCATTTTCAGGGTGACTCTGGGGGTAGGAGAATCACCTTTATGTGAGAAAGTTTGAAGGTATTCAGTCAAGGGAGAGACAGGTGAAAGGAATGCGGTTCACTTTTCTCCCCCACTAACAAAATCTTCACGTCGTTAATGTTGAAATCTAGACACGCATACCGGTAATAGGAGAAAGCTTGCCTTCCTGTTTTCATAAAGAAAAATTACGATGTTCAAATGACAGACCTACGGGTTTTGTTTTACAGAAGGTGGAGGGAAGTTACAGCATGCTTTGCCAAAGGCTGGCCGGATCAGCCCTCACAGACAAGCACTCAGGTATGTGAAAACTGGGGATTCCCGATTCTCGAATCATTCTGCCTGAATAATACATCGAATGAGATGATTTATTATTCTTTAAAGTGGAAACGTTCTGAGATTCCATTTCTTTCCTGTCTTTAAAAAGCTGCTCGTTTCCAAACATCGTAGATCAAGCAGAGGCTGTTGTCTGCTGACTCGGCTCTTCCTCTCCTGCGAGGAGCTGCGCTGTCAGTGTCTGTGCCCCCCCCCCCGTCCCCTCTCCCTTCACCTGTGCTGTGAGGGAGGCTCAGGTCTGTCCTCTGGCGCCTGTCCCCACGGTGAGAGCGCTATCTCCCTGTGACTGCACGTGGATCTGCGTTCGGCGCCGCCCTTTGTCCTCGTTTGCTTCCCTGTTTTCCAGGGAGGCCTTCCTGATCCGGAAAGACATCCCGAGGCCCGCAGGTGTCGGAGGTATCCTCGGAGCCTTCCTTTGTTCTTCTTAATTTGACCTCCACGTATCTTTGTTCTTCCCAGATAAAAGTTAGAGCCGCGCGTCCTGGAGGGGACTGAAGGTTGTTGGACTCTGAGCATCGGCCTTGTAGCACCCATCCTGGCTCCACCGCGGACGCAGAGAGAGTGTGTGACGGAGGGTCTGCCCGTGAAGCCCCGGGGGGGGGCCGCGGGCCCGGGCGCCCAGAGCGGGACTCGTTCCTCATGGTCCGGCAGCTGCACGCATCTGTCAGGGAGGGAGTCCTGACTCTCTCACTCTGCTCGCCTCACTATCGGAAATTCAGTTTGATTCAGAACAAAAACCAAATGTATAGAGCTTTGGGTGTAGGATATGAAATTTTACTTAGACTTAAGAAAAAGAGAAAATCAGATGTATTTATTTGACTTCATTCCGTATTTGAAAGCACATTTTAATTTTTATTTTGCCATGTTTTGTTTTAATTGAGTAGTGAGAGTTTTAGCCCTTCGTGTTCAGTACACCCAAGGGTCAGTTGCTCCTGAAGCCAAGAGTTGCGGATGAGGTATTAGGAGGCTGGGTCGGGAGGCGGAGAGGAGGAAGCAAGCCGGGGAAGAGAGGAGCATCCAGCCTCCACGAAACTGTATTCCGTGCCCTCTGCTGTCCGGTAGGCATCGTCTCTGAGGGGCACCCCCCAGGCACAGCGCGCCCCTGGCTCCTGCGTGCAGAGGCCTCGAGCTGTGCGCCGCCCCCGTGGGCGGAGAGCCGGGGGGGGGCTTCCTCGCAGCGGAGGCAAGCCCCTCTCCCCTGCAGCTCGGAGCCGCCCCCAATTAACAGAAGATCCTCAATGTACTAAATAGCAGGCACTTGAAAATGGGTGTGTTTTCTTCTGTTGTCTTCTTTTCTATTGAGGGTAGGGATTTGGGAGGGAGAGGAAAGCAAATTTTATTTTCTTGGCTATAAATTTGTTATTCTTGGTATTGTTTCATTTTTATGATTATACCTTAGACTTGGGCACTTGTGTAAAATTACCCCTGCAGATTGAGCAGGAAGGAAGAACAAACCAATGGAGATGCTTCAGGTGGTGGCAGGGGTGGGGGTGCGGAGGAAGGGCGGGGCGGGAGCGGGGAAAGAGTCTGGGCAGGTTAGCTAACTGAATCACTACTGAGTTGAACCATGGCTGTCATGAGCCACGGGTACTGCTGAATACAAGGCCAGTAAAATTTTAGTACCTGGAGGTTTGACTCTAATATTAATTTTGCACTGATGGTGCCAAAGGGCTCTTTGAGTTCAGAGGAGAGCCGCGAGCGGAGTGGAGAGGGGTGCGGTGGAGAAGGCCGAGCTGCTCCTACCAGCCCCAGAAGCACTTCTTCTGACTTCACTGCCGGAGCTTTCTCCACACTGGTGCGTGACTGACCTTAACAATTGCAGACCAGAGCATACACTGGAAACCGTGGGCAAGGGGTTGCTAACTGCCTGCTCTAGAATGAACTGTAGCACGGGCAGCACCCGACAGAGGATCAATGTTTCAGGATCGTGACTTGAGAACTCCTTCGGTTATACTGGCTTTCTGTGGTTTTCTTTGTGCATCGGGTATATATGTTTTAGAGTATTTTTGCCAGCTAGAACTCAATCATTTGTCAAATCTTCAAATTCTATTCATAACGCAAAGCGTTCCTCCACTGTTCGTATCTTTCCGTAGTGCCCTCTGAAGCCTGTGGGGAATCGGGGTGTCGTCTTACTCTTCCCTTGCACTCTCATCGCAAGTGATGAGGCTTCCCTGCTTCTTCCAGAAACACCACTACCACTTAACAGGCTCATCTGTGTCCGCATTCCTGTTTCCTGCCTTTTCAAACCTGACCTAGGTTTTTAAGTAGCCCAACTTGGATCGTTGGACCTCATCTCTAAATCAGAATGCTCTTTTGAGTTGTAGACCAAGTTATCAATTGAATCAGAATGGGAGTAAAAATTTTAGAAGCAGACGCTAGTAAGTGAAGCTTGGAACTTGAACCTTCTGTATCTCTTAAGAGAAACAGGTAGAAATGGAATGGTTACGTGCTACTGGAAATAGGTAGTCACTCCCAGCCAAAAGGGTAACGCGGCTGGAGCCACGTGACCCCAGCATCCTCGGCTGGCATTTAATCAGGAGAAAGGTAAATAAAGAATATAGAACTTTCACCTTAAGTTCAGACAGTCCAGGGTAGTCACATGATTCTCCAGCACTCTTTTAAGAAACAGGTTTCTGTTTTCACTCAGCCACATCTTGTCCTTAACAACAATTTGTTTTCTTTTCCTGTGATTTAACCTCTCCTTGGAACCGGGAACTGGAAAAATACTTTGACCATAGCTCTAGTACTTCCAAAAAAATTCATATCTGGATTTTTAAATGAAGCCCCAAAACAAAGTCTTAAGTTCGAAACGATTCCACAATTTTCAGTGTTCTTTTTATCTTAACCAGCCTGACTTCTCCCCTCCTCCTTCCCAGCCTCGCCTCCCACACCCTCCTTTTCTTTTGGCCTTTATAATCACATCCACTTTACTCTGATACTGTATATGCCCTTCAGGATGATGGAATTAGATACTCATCCTGTCTTTGAGTGACAGTGGTCACCATCAAAGCTGTTTTCTCAAAGTTGCTTGACTAGAAGCTGGATCGCAGGGTGGTGAACGGAGCAACCTCCCCCGAGCAGGAGAGCTGGTTTTTAGCCCTTGAAGTGGCCGGCTGTGACCCCGTGCTCTCTTCTATGGGCCTAATGGCTCCTTTGCTATTAAGTGGCAAATTACATTTGGAGTGTCTCCTTCCTTTTCAGAGAACAGAGTTAATCAAGGCAAATCAGCAAGCCCCCAAAGTGCTATAATTTAAAATCATGATTACAGCCCTAGAAGCCATATATTTTGCATACTTTAAAATCAGCTAACTTGGACTGCCTGAGTTGTCTTGGCTTTTAGAATCTAAACTGTCACTCTCTATTATATTGCACCATCAGAAGGTATATTTCATTAGCTTTTTGGCTTCCCGTTCCCCAAAACAGCTTCTAACCACTGTTACAAAGGATGTGGCTCTTTATCTTTTTTTTTTTTTTTAAGATTTTATTTTTAAGTAACCTCTACACCCAACGTGGGGCTTGAACCCACAACCCCAAGATCAGGAGTCACATGGTCTACGGATGGAGCCAGCCAGGCGCCCCAAGCACGTGTCTCTTTAAAACCATTTTTTTGTTTCTGGAGGAGAAAGGGGGAACCTAATGTGATTAAAGTAGAAAAGCTTATTTTTTTTCTTCTTTTTAGAAGGTAAAATAATTCTGCTTCCTGTGAGTTGTCTTTTACTTGCATACTTTGTGTGTGTGTGTGATGTTGGTAAATTTGGTGTATTACAGGGAGCTTCTGTATTTCAAACTGGAAACTGTCTTCTCCGAAGGTGGGATGTGGTGTTATTTTGAGCTACTAGAGCTAGGGTCAGTATCTCCTTCCCTGTATGTCACAGAGGGTATCACTGAGAAGTGTGTGCAGAGGACCTCAAAACAGAAAATTTGACAGGACCTCCTGGTCCTCTTTCTGCTGCCTAGTTTTTTCCCCCCTCTACTGTTAGAGAGTTTTTGTTTCGTAAATCCTGTTTTCTTTGACTGTCCCACCCCTTTTCAGTGATCTGCAAAATTGTTCGTTCTTCAAGAAAAGAGTTTCTTTTGCCTCGTTCCTTATGCCTTCCCCACTGGTACTGGTGGTTTTGATAATAAATTGGTAGAAAAAAAAAATGTACCTCGTAGAAGGAAGCCCTGTCTGCCATTTCCAGGTGCCAATGGCTAAGCAAATGTACTGCGAAAGTGATAACTGTAATGTGCACACTATTGGTTATTTTTAATAAGCCTCTTCCTACTAGAACATTTTATTTTTTCCTTGTTCACCATACAATCATGTACTCTTTAACAGAAATTACTTTTAAAAAAATCTGGAACTATCTTTAAAAAAAAACTTTATTAATAATCATGTATTTTTACTGATCACATTTTGAAATGCCTAAAAGACTTTATTGTTCTAATTATCCAGGTGTACCTTTGTAAAATAGCTCTTTTATGAATTAGCTGATAAGGCTGTATGTTTCTGGAACAAAATATTGGTCATCTAAAAACTTTCTGTTTTCTGGGGTCTGGGAAAATAGAAAATGAGAGTTCAAATATTAAATATGCTTAAAGGAACCAAGGATGTGACTTTTTATTTATATTCTTCTTGATCTGTCTTATACAAGTTACATTGGAAAAGCTTAGGCACCAAGGAGGCCTTGATTAATCTTACTGCCGGTGACCATCCCACGTCTTCCTGCTTGTGCGCGCGTCTTGACTAGGGAGAGCGGCTGGCTGCCCCGTAATGCGTGAGCGCCGGGAGGACATCAGCCCCTGGGAAGGTAGCTGCACCTGCGGCAGCTTTATCGAGGCAGAGCGCACCTATCGTACAGTTCACTCCTTTAAAGCGTACAGTTCAATGCTTTCTGGTATATTTTTTTAAATTGTAAAACATGCACATAAAATGTGTCATTTTAACTGTTTTTAAATGTATAAATCAGTGGGATTCATGGTTCACTTGAAAATAACGTTGGTTTACTGCTACCCTAAATGAAAATCTGATGTCTTTATTACCATTCTTATCCCCAGTGCTGGACGAACTAAAGTAGCAACATTCCTATGCTTTTTTATTTTTTATTTTTTATTTTTTAATTCTTTGCCCCAGGGGTACAGGTCTGTGAATCATCCGGCTTACATCTTTCACAGCATTTACCAAAGCACAAACCCTCCCCAATGTCCATAACCCATCCACCCTATCCCTACCCTCCCACCCCCCAGTAACCCTCAGTTTGTTTATTCCTATGCTTTTGTAGATCCCATTTCAATTCTGAAGGCTCGCTGAGTTTGGCTTTTGGGTGTGTTGGTTTTGACGTAGAGGTATCATTTGACTTATTCTTGGGATGCTGTTTGAATGTTCATTCATTCAGGGGCACATTTGGCAGATCTAATAAGCGTAGCAAAAAATGCTTCCTATTGTATAGGATTTTTTTTAGTTAAGTCTTTTAAAAATTAAGGCTATTCCAATATACTTTGTGGAAATTAACATGTTAGTAGTTGCAGTTGTGTTTATGAACATAGCTGGGGGGGGGGATGAATACCTCCTCCATTGGTACTTGCTCCCGGACAGCCGTCTTCTAAGAGGAGCACGGTCTCTGCATGGAGCACTGACTTTCCACTCTGGGCTGCCTTCGTCCAACTTAGGAGACTGGCTCACCAAAGGTTCAGTGCCAACTTGAAAGATAAGAGGATCCATCCTGATGAGTAGTTGCTTTTCAGTTGAACATGGTGTCTTCCTACTATGACGAATGTCCTAAAACATTACAGATAAACAGCTAGATGTAGGTGTTTCCCATTTCTTTTCTGTCGTGTCAAGTATAATTCGTCCTGCTCACGGCAAGTGCTTGCCTGATTTTAGCCATCACGGGGCATGTTTGCTTTGCCGCTTTTTGTTAGTTAGACACCATCCGTCCCTGAGTGTCAGCCAAGGCCTTCGTGTGAAATCATTCAGGGTAGGTAGAGCTCTCTACCTCCTAGCTCTCTAGTCTAATGTCTTTCCGCCTCACTTGACTGGGGTGCTTTTGGACCTATGTAGAACTTAAGGCTTCCCTTACAGCATTTTATTCCAGGGGACCCCTTTCTTTGAATGTGGGACCACAGGGTTGGGGCCACCTGAATGTGTTCTGATCGAGAACAATAATTAGGGGGCGCCTGACTGGCTCAGTCAGTTAAGCCCCTGCCTTCAGCTCAGGTCATGGTCCCAGGGTCCTGGGATCGAGCCCCGCATCAGGGTCCCTGCTCAGCGGGGAGCCTGCTTCTCCTTCTCCCTCTGCCCCTCCCCCTTGTGTTCCCTCTCTGTCTCTCCGTCAAATAAATAAAAAAATAAAACCTTAAAAAAAGTAATTAGGGTACATCTTGGTAATTCTTAAAATTTTTTGGAGAATTACCTGTACAGATCAATTTTTCTCTGCTATCTATTATTATTTTAAATGGTGAAGTTCAGCAGTGCTCAATCCTTTTGATCTCAGGACCACTTCATACTCTTAAAAATTATTGCGGTCCTCCTGGAGGAGCTTGTGTTCATGTGGGTTGTACTTACTGACATTTACCTTACCAGAAATGAAAAAGAAGGGGCGCCTGGGTGTCTCAGTAGTTAAGCGTCTGCCTTCAGCTCAGGTCATGATCCCAGGGTCCTGGGATCGAGCCCCAAATCAGACTCCCTGCTCAGCGGGGAGGCTGCTTCTCCCTCTCCCACTCCCCTTGCTTGTGTTCCCTCCCTTGCTGTTGTCTCTCTCTGCCAAATAAATAAAATCTTCTAAAAAAAAATTATGAGAAACAAGAAAGCCAATAAAAACCCAAAAAATTCATTTAAAAATAATCGTAAACCCATTACATGTTTCTATGAAAAATTTTATTTTCCACAATAAAATTATTTATGAGAAGAGTGTTTTATAGTTGCTCAAATGTCTTTAACTGTCCGTCATAGTGGAAGACAACTGGATTCTCGTATCTGCTTTTGCATGCAGTCTGGTGTCCTGTGTTGTTTTGGTTGAAGTATACGAAGAAAATCCAGCCTCACACAGACACATATTTTAAAAAGGGAAAAGTATTTTAATAGCCTTTTCAGACGATTGTGGATATTTTCATACTACTGAAACTTGACAAGTGGTAGTTTCTTAAAAGAGAGCAGCAGTGTGGAATCTGAAGCCACATCAATGAAATTTTTATACTTTGTGACGCTAAAATCCATCAGTCCATTTTATACTTTCAGTGTGTGAAGAATGGAATCTTTTACCTTGCATGATTTTGTAATATCCTGTATCAGTAATTTGGTAAATACTGGCTTACTGAACTGTGTACGCAGGTCTTCAAATGTTGACACATTTCTTTATATTAGAATCAAAAGCTCACATGTATTGATATCAGCATCTGACCTCATTGGAAAAGTCTCACGGTGGTGGACATTTCCAAATTAGTAGTTTAACGAAAATAGTTACGAATCCCTGTATCCCTGAAAGTCTTGGGGACCACCAGGATTTGCAGACCATACTTTGAGAACTGTTGGGGTCATGAAAAGAGCCTGAACAGTTGGATGTAGTTCTAGCCCTTCTGCTCACTTGCTGCATGACCTGCAGCAGATTAGCCCCCAGGTAATCAGTGTCTCTGAAGTTGGTGGTGGTGGTGTTTTATTCTAGGAGTTAAATACTTAAAGCAAGAAAGGTGAAAAATGATTAATGAATTTGGAATATGTAAATCTCTCCCTTACTGATTAGTGCAGCCGTGTTTCATGTTTTATAATGGTTGTGTGTATTCAGACTCAAGGCTCACTGTGTGTGTGTGTGTGCAGGCTCGTGTGGGAGAGAGAAGGAGGGAGAGAATGTTATGTTCAATTTTTTAAACCTGGTTGCTAGCCTCTATAATAATATACTTGTTTAACCTAGTTGTTCTTTTAAATGTAAAGAAAGAAAAAAAACTTAGTGATTTAGTAAGAACCTTGTTTTGTTTTAAGATCGTATTTATTTGAGAGAGAGAGCAAGCATGAGTGGAGGGGAGGAGCAGGGAGAGAGGGGCAAGGAGACACCACACCCGGGGGGGAGCCCGAGGTGGGGCTTGATCCAGGACCCCGAGATCATGACCTGAGCCGAAGGCAGACACTTAACTGACTGAGCCACCCAGGCGCCCCAAGAACCTGGTTTTAAGAAACCTGTAGTTTGGACTCGTACTGCTTTGGTGCCACTGTTCCAAGGGGGCAGGTGGAGTGTGGTCTTGGTAGATGTCCCAGAAATTTCACAATCGTGTGTAACTCGTGGTTTTCATCTTGCTAAAAGCCTCTTCCATTTGCAGTGTGCTGATACCAGGTTTCTCTTCCAGTTAGCTACATCTTGGTAGTTTGGAAACATCTTTATTTCCTTAAAATATATGAGCTGCTTACATTTTTAATTAATGGGAAACTGAATTGCATTTATTGAGACTTTGTGTTTCATCTTCCTAAAAGTACATATGTTGCTGCACTGCAGTAAAGAACATAAGCGATTTTCATATTCATATGTGAAGTTCATATACTTTGAGACCTTTTCGGGAGAACGCAAACCCTGTGGCCCAGACGTCGCGGCCTGAAGGGCGATGTGGAGCAGGGTTTCTGGGGTTTTCCCTGTCTTCCCCTCCTATCCATAGGGAGAAGAGCCATCCATAAGACCAAGCAAGCATGACCAAACCAAACTTAAGTTCTTTCTACTCTCTGCTCTCATTAGCTCATTGTCAAACCAAGAACGAGTCATTAACCCATCAGGACCTCTGCTTTCTCATCCTCTACTGAGGAAGTTCAGTGATGATTCTCTCTCCTCCGGTCCCCCCAGTCCTGACAGTCTGTGAAGTTGGTGACACAGGAACACAGAGGCACAGCTTAGCGGTGGCTCCCTGGGCAGTCGGAGGTGAGCTCCACTCTGGCCTCGTGTGTTTCTCCAAACAAGAGTGTGATGTTCGCTGAAGTCTATCCCTGGAAGTTTCTATCTCTCCTCTTCTTTGGCCTCTCTTCTCTCGATGGAGTCATCTCGTAGAGTGTGACCTGCAGTCTGATGAGGCATTATTTACATTTCTCCTTTTGTCCCCATCTCACTGCCAGTTTACAAGAACCTTGAGGGCTTTTGTGGAAGCAGATCTGACATTCTTGGTTCAGAGGAGACTTTTTGAGCAGTGGCTGAGGAGAGACTGACAAATCCTTTTTTTTTTTTTTTCTTTTTTTACATGGAATGCTTCTCAAATTCGTGTGTCATCCTGGCACAGGGGCCGTGCTAATCTTCTCTGCACCGTTCCAATTTTAGTATATGTGCTGCCGAAGCGAGCACGAGACTGACAGATCTTTCCTCCATTCCCGCTCCTGTCCTGACGGATGGCCTCTTCCGGAAGGTTTATGAAACTTGGCGAATTCACGGAAGTTGAGTGCCCGGAACATGAGGCAAGCCGGATTGATTATTTAGCCTGCAAATGCACCATTAGAAAAACGAGTCCAGCCAGGAAGAATAAGTCCCAGAGACCTTGGAAGCTTTCATGCAATCAAATATTTATAAACAGCTCAAATGAAAGGGAAAGTGGCACAACCAAACTGTTCCTATACTTGTCACCTATTAAAAGTAAAAGCCTTAGATTTTCTCTACCTTTTTCTTCTCCTTTTGGAAAGTGGCCTCGGGCGCCTGGGTGGCTCAGTGGGTTAAAGTCTCTGCCTTCAGCTCAGGTCATGATCTCAGGGTCCTGGGATCGAGGCCCGCATCGGGCTCCCTGCTCAGCAGGGAGCCTGCTTCCCCCTCTCTCTGCCTGCCTCTCTGCCTGCTTGTGATCTCTCTCTCTCTCTCTGTCAAATAAATAAATAAAATCTTTAAAAAAAAAAAAAGGCCTTAGGGGAAGGAAGCAAAAAGTCAGGATCATTTTCAGTATTTGTTACTAGGGCCTGTGATTCTTTTCCTTCTTTCCAACTGTCTCTCTGGTTTGCTCCTTGCTCCGCTCCCACCGTGGCCAGGTCGGTTTGTACGTGGGCCATCTAAAACTCCAGCGTGAGCCCGAGTTCCTGCTCTTCTGTCGTGCCCCTGGCTTCCTATCCTATTTTCCAAAAATCCACAACTTTCCTCATGTCCCTCGCCTGCCCAACAACCGTAATGGCTTTATGGGGACTTCTGTCTGGAGATCGAACTCTACTTGGTTTCTAAGATGTCCATGATTTCCCTCTCCTCCCCACTGTGACCCTTCACCTCCGGTCAGGCTTAGCCTCCTCCCTGCCCCCCTCCCCTTGCCTCCAGGTGGTCCTGCCTCCACCTTCGCTCTGACCCCAGTCCGAACGGACCTGTCTATCCACGTCTTGCTTATCTTCCCAAGCTCCCTTTTCTCATCGTCTGCAACTGCTAGTTACCGTTCGCGTTGCCTGATTCTTTCTGTTGTTGTGGTTTCCCGCTGTATTCCACCAACCCCCACATTGCCACTTAGCAGTACCAGTGTATTCGGGGACCCACTTTGCAGAGTAGCGTCCCACGTCTCGGGGAGGGTTCAGCAGCGAGGAGGAAAGTGGTAGCTACGGTTCACTTGTGCGAAGTACAGGGCAGGCGCCGTCCCTTTATGTTCATGACCTCTGATCTTCACAAGCGCCCCGAGAGGTAAGTGGTTTTTCTGTTTTTCTTTCTCTCTTTTTGTAAAATAAGTGAGATAACTAAAGCTTGTGGTGATTCTGAGGTCCCTAGTGGAATAGCTAGGATTCAAGAGGAGGAGGTCTGGCTTCCACCAAAGCCTTGTCATTATGACCCTGCTGTAGAAGTAGTTTTTCCCTTAAAGGTGTGTTTACAATCAAATAGCGAAAACAAGTGCATGACTATCGCTTTCTGCCTTTCTCCCTTACTAAATTGCAAGTTACTTACACTGGACCAAGGGATAGAAATTTGCATTTCATTTCAGCTGTTTGATCTTGGGATGGGTTTGGACACAACTGAACGTAAAAAGAAGAAATCCAGCAGCTGAATCACACTGAGCAGAGTAGGAAGGGGACGGGCAGTAGATAGGGAAGCTGGTGGAAAGCCATGCTAATAGCCAACGAGAGGCTTGAAATCGGTCTTGACAGAATAGGGGGAAAGGGTAAGGTTGAGGTAGGGTTTACAGATGTTGGCAGGTAAGTTACTGTGCAGGAGAAGAAGGAGTTAAAAAAAAAAAAAAGACGAAGACTGTTTCGTGCACCTGAGAGATTGGTGTTGCATTAACAGAAGTGGAGAAGCGTGAAGGAGGGAGGCTGTCAGGGGAAATTAGTTCCATTTGGCACGTGGAGTTCAGGCAGTGGGCTAGCAACAGACACGCCCGCCAAGAAGCTACAGGTGCGCTCCTGGAGCCAAGCTGAACTGAGCCCCACATGTTAGTGTCCTGGCTGGAGAGAGAACAGGAGCCCTGCTTTCATAAAACCTCAGAGTGGAAAGCACTCCGGAGTCGTCCTGCTGATGTACCGTTTAACAAAATGGCGCATCCGCACAGTGGAATATTATTTGGCCATTAACAGGAATGATGCGCTCTACCACATGATGGGCCTTGGAAACTTCACGCTAAGTGAAGAAGCCAGTGATTCATTTACATGAAATGTCTAAAATAGGTGATTCCAGAGAAACAGAAAGCAGATTACTGGTTGCCAGAGGCTGGGAGATGGGAGAATACGAAGGAGTATGGAGGGATCAAAAGGTTCTGGAATTCGATGATGATGACACAACCTTGGAAATACACAAAGAACCATTGAATGGTACACTTAAAAAGGGTGAATTCTTTGGTATGTGAATTACATCTTTTAAAAAAATAGAAGGGAAAAAAGAAGTACCTCAGAGATCGCCTACCTTGTTCCCCTACTGAGTGATTCAAGGCTTTCATCTGTCCCCTACTTCTACTCCTTAAACCTGCTTCAGCAGCTCCTGTCACAGAGAACTCACTGTCTGTACACCTCATAGAGCTGTGTTGATGAAAAAGAAGGAATAAATGTAAAGCATGTAGTACCCAGCACACGGTCACCACTTGATCAATGGCAATGATTTTTTTCTCACTTCTCGCCTGCCCTTTACAACACGAAATCTGGGAAGAGCTCAATCACTACATACATGTATTTGGTCATCCAATAGCCTAAAAAGCCGGTAGCACCAAGCTGAAGCAATGGCCTTGTTGGAATATCTGTGAGAAGATAAAGTTGGTTAGTGGTCTTGTTTTTTAAGAATCTACTGATGCTTTGACTGCCAGCGAGGTCAGTTGGCTAGCAAGCTTGTCTTCCCCTTCGTGAGGCACGTCCCCAGTGTGGTCAGAGATCTGAGGCGCTGTTGGATGGCGAAGACTCCGAGACCCCCCATCCAGATGTGAGGGGAGCTCTGTGTTTAGTTTCAGCATTTTGCCCCCTGACCCAAAATGCCGATGATACTAAGAGAGCAAGTCTTTATTGAACACGAGGCAGCTGACCCAAACCTTCCTCACAGCCCTCTGCTTTTTGATAACTGAAATATAGAAACAAACCTAGTTAGTAAAGGGAGGGAAAGTAATGAGTTGCTTCCTAGGTTCTTATCCCGATCTCAGACTTTTTCTCCCGGTTTTGGCTAAGGTCAGGCAAATGCGACGAAATGATATGGCACCAAAATCCTAGGCAGGAGGCAGTTTATTTAGGTTCAATCATCTAGAAGATTGGGACACCTTTTACAAGCCATTTGTTATATGCTGTTAGTCCAGTGCAGCCTTGGTGATAGCTGAAGCTGTCTGGGTAATCTCTTGGATTGCTCCATAAAACACTGTAATAAACCCACTAGGAGAAGCCCGCAATAGCTTTGCGCCGAGGGGGCGTCCCTCCCCCCTCTCAGTCCCTCTGCTTCCTACTCCCCACCCCCTCACCCACTCACATGCTGGGCAGCTGGAACCACCCAACACCAGGGTTCCTTTCAGAGGAACAAAACAACCCAAATGTCCCCACCTGCTTTCTTAACTGGGTAATTGGTTTCCAGGTGTCAGCAGTGCGAAGTGTTTTTCCTAATCAATGTTTTAACCTCCTCCGTATTTATTCAACTAGGTCGAATGTACTCTATTAAATGGAACTCTGCAGACGGAATGTAAGTCTGAATTTTGCTTCTCAGGAGACATCATAATATTTCTTATTATCTGAGGTTAGCGTTTTGCTAGGATATTAACGAGCTGTTTGCCTGCTGGGGAAGTCATTGCTTCTTCCTTTCTTTGACCACCAAACTAATGGTTTTGAATGAACTTGGAAACCAAGCTTAATTTCTTGACTCCTCCTCTGGCTTGAATCTCGTTCTCTGTTCCTTGCCACTGTAGATCATTTGGTGCTCCTATCTGTCCATTTCCTCTGACCCTTGCCCTGGATAATAGGATTAAAGCCTCTACTCTGTTGCTTTTCATTTACTTCAAATTATCGCTGATTACGTGTGCTGTATTTTCTTTATTTAGACCCAAGGTATAATTAGGGAAGAGAGCTGGACAGAAGAGTCTGTTTTTTTCTGTCGCTCACCATGGTGTTGGGTGGGAAATGCTGTCCAGCTCGTTGGATAAGATCCCAGCTGGTCCATGTCTTTTGTAACAGTCGGGGGTGTTGGTGGGGGGGAGAAGGTGCACATGTGTAGCTTGTTTGTCTTATTTTGTGTCTAATGAGATTCTTCAGATATTGTTACTTTGAAGTACTGCTTCTATTTTATCCAACATTCATTAAATGTCAACCACGTGCTCATTTGCACACGAAGAATAGTATAGTTCTGTCTGGATTAAGAATCTAGAATGCTTGTGGGTTTAATTTCAATGCTGTTGACTAAAAAATATATCTAGTGGACAGTGTGTGTCATCCTAGGGTACGTTTTCCAAATATTTTCTATGAAATTAATACACATTAGACCCTACCCCTGGGAGAGACATACATAAAACAAGGCACAAGGAGAGAGCTATAAATAAAATACGCTGGAACTTACTTTAAAAGTTAGATTGATCTAAAGGTGAGATTTAATTTTTTTTCTTGTTTCGAGTGATTGGTTCTAGCTGTTTTGGGTTTGGGTCTTACCAGTGTTTTCCAGTCTACAAAGAACGTTTTGATCTTTGCATTTGGCCCAAGGCAATATGGGTGGCTTGGCTCAGTTACAAGAAGCAGAAGTGTGCACTGCAGCTCACTTAATCAAGAAGTGACATAGCTTTGTTCCATTAAACACTTTGTTCCTCAGGTTCTATATGTATTAGATCGGCGGGGAGGGCGGGCCTGGCTGGCTCAGTCTGTATAGGGAACAACTCTTGCTCTCAGGGTCGCAAGTTCAAGCCCCACATCGGGCATGGAGCATACTTATAAAAATGAATGAATAAATGAAGAAAGGAATGAATGAATGAATGTATAAAAATAGGGAGGTATTACATCAGGATGGCAGAGTAGTTATTAAGGTAGACCTGCACTGGAAGGGGAATTTTCTGGTTTAAAAATCAGAAGATACAACTTGAAGGCTCATTGTTTTCTACTACTTGGGTGACGTTCCCATCTTTGAAATGGGGATAACACCCCAAGTCACAGAGCTCTGATGAGAAACACGTATCTCTGATGGCAGCGGCAGCGAAAGCACATTATAAACGGTGAAGTGGGGTGCAAATGTCCATTGTTAGAGTGGTAGGGAGATGGCCCAGGGACCTACATATCACAGAATTGAAAGCTGTGTATCTTGAGAAGGCTTCTACGTGAGACCCGTATGTTTTGCTTTTCGTGAGTAGGGTGCAGGGGCAGCAGTGGGCGGCTGAGGACTGGAGTGAAGGGGGTGGACTCCTGCACAAGGGCCTCTCCCTGCGTCACCGGAAGAAGAGAGGGGGGCTCCCGGAGGGCAGGGACCGCATCTCCTCACACCTGCCTCCCCCGTACCTAGGACAGGGCCTGGCACCCAGCAGCCAGGGAGCAGAATGTTCACGAAACCCCACTGAGGACTGAAAACACCCCAGCAGCAACCCTGTTATGAGACAAACTTTCTCCCCTCTGCCCCCATCCAGTTTTTTATCCAACTCTACCATAAAGCAGATCCCCACAGGAGCATGAGAAGATACAAACCTTGTCTCTGGGGCTTAGGAGAGAGAAGATACTTTCTATTCTGGTTATTAAATGTCTAAATATTTATGTATAGGTATTTCTGCTCGGGTCTGCTTTCGCCATTTTTTTTTTTCAGTTTAGTTTCTGTATTTCTCTTTCCCCGCCAAATTTTGAAGTCAACCTTATCACCTCTACAGTCTTCCTAATTAGCATTTGAAAAGCAACGCACTCCATCGGACTGGGTGGGGGCAGGCAGGGAAGGATAACTTGGAGTCGATTTGTATTCCAAAGAACAGGGCATTACTCTACAGTGCTGAGCTACACCCAAGTGCTTAATGCTTGAAAATGCATGAAGAAAACCAGCCTTCCCCTAACAGGTGGTACAGTCTGACTCCAAGGCATAAGAGCAGTAGATATATTGAGAAACTTCTTCATTTTTCTCCACTCACTGTTTTCCTTCCTGAACGTGTATGCATGTGTGCACATTATAAGCAGTCATTTAAAAAACAAGCACGATGTTCATCTATTCAGATTGGTCTTATTTGGGAACGATCGTCCCGTCTTGTAAATAGATTCCCTTCTTTAACAAGGCCATTAATGCTGTTTACCTAGTAACACTTGAGTGTATCAATCATATTAATTTTGTCAATAGAGCGTTTTAGTGATTATTGCTTTTTCTAATATTAAGTATCTTCACTGCATTTAAGGAAAAGGGCCCCTGCATCTGAAGAGAAAAGCCCAATCACATAAGGCACGTGTTTACTTTCAACAATAGGACTTACATTTCTCCAAAGATTGACTTTTTTTGTTTTTTTGTTTTTTGCCTTGGGCCGAGGGGACAGACTGAGAATCCAAGAATTTAGAGATGGGAGGTACCTCATTCAACCTCCTAAGCCAGTGCTGGAATCCCTTCTCTGGCAATCCTGGCAGATGGCCATCCATCTGCTTGTATACTTCCAATGCTGGGGAGCTCATTATCTCCTGAGGCAACTCATAAATTCTTTCTTATTTGAGCTAAAATTGGCCTGTAACTTCTATCCATGGGTCCTAGTTGTGGAGCAAATAGGAAAGATCTTCAGTGTTTCAAGACAGTTACCACATCTTCCTTTAGTCTTTTTTAAATTAAGATAACTGGATGCTTCTAAATTAAGACTTCTGCCTGGAATCTGGAAGAGTAAGGCTGTGAACAACTCAGTGTTAAACCATGCAGTACCCAATACAGAACTTGTGCTACAAAGCCGCCAGCGGGTAAGCACCTCTTCTATCTGCAAACTTGGCCATAGCCCACCGCGCAGTACAGTTCTCGAACATAACTCATCCCTCATTTAGCTAGGAGAAGTAAGAAAGCTGTCCTAGCTGAATAGAAATCCCACTATCTTATTCTTTTTACTATTCTGAATTCCTTCAGAGGGCACAAGCTCCTAAAAATTGCTATGAGATAAAATGTAAAGGTTTTCCTTTAGAAGGGAAAATTAAATGCACCGGAACATAAATTTTTGAAAGTAGGAACTATGTCCAGTTTTTCTTTCTGCCCCCTTAGTGCCTAATACCATTCCTGGCAGATGGAAGCTGCCTGCCGATTTATTGTTTTATTGAGCTGAAAAAGCGAACTAGCTACCATTATGTTGAAATAGACATGTATTTGGGAATGCACACACACACACACACACACACACACACACACATCCATCTATCTGTCTACCTGTCTATCTGTAGAGACATATATACACACACATAGGCACACACATTTTTTTTTACCTTTATACTATCCTGGGTTTGTTTCATAATAATTCATGGGAAGACTTAAAGCCACAGAGCAGGCAGAGCTGGTCTCTGGATAAGCTGCAAACCCCAGCCACCTGGGGTGATGCGAAAGTGACGTCTTATTTATTTATTTACTTATTTTGGCATCTTATATATTTCTTAAAGGTTTTATTTATTTATTTGAGAGAGAGAGAGAGAGAGATTACAAGTCGGCAGAGAGGCAGGCAGAGAGAGAGGAGAGAGAAGGAAGCAGGTTCCCCGCTGAGCAGAGAGCCCGACGTGGGCCTCGATCCCAGGACCCTGGGATCATGACCTGAGCCGAAGGCAGAGGCTTTAACCCACTGAGCCACCCAGGCGCCCTTATATATTTCTTAAAGGTTTTATTTATTTATTTGAGAGAGAGAGAGAGAGGCAGGGGCAGAGGAGGAGGGAGACAGAGAGAATCCCAAGCAGATTCCCCTTTGAGCACAGAGCACAACGCAGGGCTCGATCCCAGGACTCTGAGATCAAGCCCCAGGCTGTCACAAGAGTCAGACACCCAACCGACTGCACCATCCTGGGCACCCACTGGCATCTTATTCTTGTATCCTGAGGTGGTGGCACTGGGAAGGCAGACCCTCTCCCGTGTCCCCCCACTGCTAAAGCGATCGCACTTGGCTCCCAGGTAGAACGTGCGGCCCCTGTTCTTCCTTCGCTCTTCTTCCTGCTCAACCATAGAGCTTCTCCGGTTGCTCTTGTTCTTGGAGATCCGGAAGGACAACAGTGAAAGGATGAGAAAATGTACCCACTTAAGTGGGCTTATCCCCTTCCCGCAGAGGTCTTTGCCCGGTGGTCCTTCCCGCAGGGCACCTGCGTCCTGGGGCCAGGCGCCCTGGGTTTTAGCCCAGCGGTGCTACCTCCTTCCTGAGCGATTGTACCTGCAACACGGCGTCGGGAAACCTGCCTAGACCATGAGCTCAGGCGAGGAAAGGAGGGTGTGGGTGCAGAAAGGAGGATGCTGCGTGTGGAAGTGTGTAGCATCCCTACTATCTCGGCTCCAGTTTCCAGCCTTGATGGGGCAGGTGAACGCCAGGCCCCCTTCCCACAGGGGTGCAGCCCAAGGGCCGGGCCTCCAGCCCCAGCAGAGGTTTGCAGAAGATCCAGGCAGAGCCTTCCGGTGCATACCCAAGCCCGCGTGTGCTGAAGCCCCTCCGTCCCAACCCTGGACTTGCCATTCCGGTGCGTACCCAAGCCCGCGTGTGCTGAAGCCCCTCCGTCCCAACCCTGGACTTGCCATTCCGGTGTGTACCCAAGCCCGCGTGTGCTGAAGCCCCTCCGTCCGAACCCTGGACTTGCCATTCCGGTGCGTACCCAAGCCCACGTGTGCTGAAGCCCCTCCGTCCCAACCCTGGACTTGCCATAAGCCACAGGTGCCTGCTGCTGGCCTCCGCCCCCCCCCCCCCCCCCCCCCCCCAGTCTGCCAGCCGAGACCGTGACCATGCAACGGAGTTCACTGTATGGGAAAGATCGCAACAGAAAATACCTGCTATCAGAATGCACCAGAACTGTGACAAGAGACAATATTTTTTTATTTGACTGAACCTCGAGAGGCCAAGCCCTGGATTTGTCTTATTTTCTATTTCGTCTCCAGGGCCTGACACATAATAGGCACCAAAGCTTTCTGGAAGAAGAACAAATTGCCATGATGGCTTATCTCCTCTGCAGAGTAGTAAATGGAAACTGAGACACGGGGTGGGGACGAATGAGGTTCTCACGTTGGGAGCAGAGCCGGCCTCCAGAAGGAGAGGCGGTGGTATTCTGATCGAGGAGGATCCCAGCTGTCACTGTCATTTCAGTGTGAGCAGAATCCTGTTTGCCTAGACTAATAAAAGGGAGATAAGAGAGGCTGGGGGGAGGGAGCTGCATCCCAACACAGTCGTCAAGGGGAGGTGGGGCCTTTGTGCCGTAGACGTAGACGTAGTCTTTGCAGTCAGCGAGGCCGAGCCACGTGCTACTGTGGGACCTGGGGGCTGTGTGCCTCGAAGCCCACAGGAACACAGAGCTGCTCTCTGCCGACACCCAGCCACGAGGACATGAAGCAAAACCACTGCTTAGTGTCTCCTTTAAGGCAAGAGTAAAAATCAAAGTACAGGGCGCCTGGGTGGCTCAGTGGGTTAAGGCCTCTGCTTTCGGCTCAGGTCATGATCTCAGCGTCCTGGGATCGAGGCCCGCATCGGGCTCTCTGCTCGGCAGGGAGCCTGCTTCCTCCTCTCCCTGTCTCTCTGCCTACTTGTAATCTCTCTCTCTGTGTCAAATAAATAAAATCTTTAAAAAAAAAAAAAATCAAAGTACAATCAAAGAGCAATTCTCTTTCTCATTTCAGTTCTGCTTCTCAGCTGGGTCTGTTAGACACTATCCTTTAGGAACGCACCATGTACCCCCCAAACAGGTGGCAAGAAGGACAATTATTTCATTTAACCTGGAGCTGGAGTGTGGTCCTCCGGTGGGGTTGCTGCATTTGACACCGCGGGGCGATGAGGATGTTGGGTCAGGTTCTTGCTGTCTTCAGCCGCAAGGCCCTCGAGTTGAGCCCCACATTCAGCTTAGGTCTATAAAGGCTTCGGGCTTAGCGGGGACCAGTGGTTTCTACTGCCCGTCAGGAAATCTCATCTGGCTCACTGACACCAGGGACGGAAGCAAATTCGATTTGCCGGAACAGCAGACCTTACTAACCCCTACTTCATGTTGGTTCATTCATTCAGCACATTTACTGAGCACCTACTACCAGCCATTCTGGTGTTAATATAGATTCTTTTTTTAAGTCCGTACTCTCATTATGAACTTGTGATTGACCTTCCAAGGGCTCTTCGGAAAAAGAGGTGGTAGGTAAACTTAAGAACAAATATTCTTATATTCTGCTCTGTGGATATACCTGAGGAAAATACAAAGAAGGGAGAGGCTAAAAATAAACCCAGGGAAACCAGTCCGTCGTCTTTAAGTACACGCAGACATGAATTGAGGAAGTGACCATAAGCTCTAATAAGTGCAAGAGAGTTCTAGAGAGGGGAGTAGTTAATTCTGCTGGGAAGGGGCCAGATAGCAGGGGAGGAGCAACTTCTTGTAGGAGGAGATTCCTAAACTGAGTTTTGTGTACCCGCGTGTCTGTGTGTTTTTCTTGGGGGGCTTGGGGGCTTCCGGGCCGAAATGGATGTGTTAACATGCACAGAATGCTCACAGAAGCATGAAACAGGAGGACCAGGGAACTGATTGTAGGCAGCTTGTCACTGATGCAGCAGGAAGTGGGCCGTGGTGGGAGACGGGTGCGCTGACGGGCTTGCTGAGGCCTGTTGGACTCACTTTTACTTTATAGGCCACATGGGGTCATGAAGGGGTTTTAAGCCGGGGTGCTAAGTAGTCACGTTCATTTTAGATCCATCACTTGGGCAGCCATTTGCGGGGTTTTAGGGGGGCCACTCTAAAGGCAGGGACATCTGTTAGAGACTGCCGCTAAGAGATGGTGACACAGGGAGGGCATGTCCCACGAAGTCAAGCATGCACAAGTCACCCAGTCACTGGGGGCCTCTGTTGGCCCTACGGATACACTGGGTTCATTAGGCACTTATGATAAGACTTCATGGGGATCTTTGGAAAAGACGGTCCGTAGATTTAAGATCACGTATTCTTTGTGGATCTACCTGACACAAATACAAAGGAGGAAGAAGCTATCAATCCGTGAGGGAGAGCAGACTCCTTCCTGTGGACTCTAACCCCCAAAGAACTCACATCCACGAGACTTCACCATGGCGCCCAGGCACTACTGAACCCTGGCTGGGAGGGATGCTTCCGTTGAGAAGTTCGGGGGGGGGAGCCCCAATTCCCAGCTCCTCAGGAATCCCCCAGATGGTCTGGACTGACCTCCACAGCCCGTCTCCATCCCCAGCTGAGCCGGGGAACTTAGCTTGTCTGGAATCAAGTTCTGATGGACAAGGGGCACTGAATGGAGAGCAGGCGGTGAGCGGCTCATCAGCTCATCAGCGGGTAGCAGAAAGAAGAGAGGTTGTCCCTTCACAAACCCCATGGTAGGGCTGCCAGTGGGCTTCTCTGGCCCTGCCGCCCACCCTCCGACTTACAGAGGGCCCCTTGCTTCTAGGGGTTAGAGGCCTGAGGGGGCAAGACAGAATCACCCTTACAGGAAGCAGAGAAAGAGGGTCCTTATTCGGTCCCAGCCCAGGCTACCTCAGAGCCATCGGCAATCTCTCTGACCGGGTCAAAAGCTCCTTCCCGCCTCCTCCGTTCATAGGATGAGCTCATCAGGCAAAAGAGTAAGATGAAGAGTTACACATAGTATTTTTCCTCTCAAACCCTTAAGCTTCTATGGTCTTGCTGATCTTTTGCATCCTTCCCGGAAAAGGGGCCCTGGCTCCTTGCTTGGCATTTCACCGTTGAAAGTCACTTTAGAGATTATTTAGTTTGCTTTTTTTCGTGTTTAGAGATGTGGAAACGGAAGTAGAGGGTCGCGAAGTCTCCTGCCCGGGATCCCAGGGATCCCTCCCGGTGTACTTCTTGCTTGGCTCAGTGCGGTCCTTCTGTTCATCTGGCAAATGACACCCAGCCTGAGGGACTAGAGCTGGGATTAGGACTGAACTCTGTATTGCCTTTTCACCCCTGTGGTTTGCTTTGCCGGCTTCCTCCTCTATGGAATGGGGCTAGTGTCACTTTGCAAAGTTGATGCGAAGGTGATTGGAAAGACAGTGTATACCAGCTGTTGTCGCGGTATACAGTTGGTGCTAAATAATGTCTTCCCCAGGAAGCCTGCGCCCGGCCAGCGTGGGGGAGGTGGGGGATGGGAAGTTGTTGAGCCACATTGCTGCCTGCATCCTAGGAGCCAGGGAAGTGGCAAGGGCCGGGCGGCCAACCCTCCGCTGGGAGTGCAATGCCAACCAGTATTCTGTCCCTCAAGCCCAAGACCCAACCGCTGTGGCTGAGAACAAGCGGTTCACGGAGGATCCCATCAGGCTCTGGGTGTGGGGCCCGCAGCCCCGAGGACTGGAGGGCTCTGTGATCGGTTCGGTGGAAAAGAGGAACTAATGTTTTCGGACCTCACATGGCCTTGGACCTCCTTCCCCAACTTCCTCCTGAGGGCAGCTGCGCTGTAGCAAACCGAGCCCCGACCGCGTGTCACACGGCTTGGTTGCCCTCCCGGTCCTGCCTCTCGCTACCTCGCTCACTTGGGGCCCTGAGCTTTGGGCTGGACTGTGAGCCTCTCCTGGACTAGGGGTCCTCATCCGTAACACGAGGGGACAGCGCCTCTCAAGACGTTCGTACTCATCAAGCAGCGCCCTGGAACTACTGGACGGGCGCGGGGTCTCTCTGGCTTCCTGGGACAATTCGCTCTTCCATCTCCGCACGAAACCCCATCTTCGCGGCCGCCGGGCCGCAGTCTCCGGCAACCCGGCACGCTCGTCCCCCGTGCGGTTCCCTCAAGCCCCACGAGGGGGCGCCCTTGGCCCGCCGA
>LNAC01000073.1:1178305-1189246 GCA_002007465.1 Ailurus styani | reverse complement strand
CGGGGCGCTGCGGCCGAGCTTCTCCGCCGCCGGACCTCTGCTGTACGGCTCTTGGCATCTCTGCTTTATGCTGCCATCTTCCTCCTGGTGCCGTTGTCTGGTGATGCCACGAGGTGCCACCTCCCTGCCTCCCTCCAGTGGCTCTCCTGGGCATGTCTCCCAAGGGCCTGGGTTGTCTGGAAAGAAGAGGGCAGCTCTGGGCATGGCCGGGGCCCCTCGGAGGCCAGACCCAGTGGTCCTGGGGGGGCTGGCCGGGAGTTGCGAGCCCTGCCGGGAACAGAGAGCTCCCTTCACTTAAGCTCCCTGTGGGTCACCTGGGTGACAGTGACACTTCCAGGAGCACCTGCCAACAGCATGGCACTCCCTGGACCGAGGCTGTCGGGGTTGGCAGTGGGCATCTGGGAGAGCACCGTGGTCCCCCTTCGCCCCCCGAGTGTCTGTGCTCCTGTCATCTGGCCCCAGGGGCCTGGGGGGGGTCAGCTGGGTTCCGCTCCCCGCTCCAGCCCGAGCCGGGAAGGGAGCCCCAGCAACTCCACCGGGCAGCATCAGGCTGCTTGTATTTGCTGAAGCTGCAGCCCATGCCTCATCATTAATCAGGTTTATTATTTTCCTCACTGGCTGGATGTGTTCCTCAAGGTCGTGACCCTTTGGAGAGTTAATCGAATATGCACACATTACAGTGTCTGGGTTTGTTTAATTTTCCGTATTTTGTTCATTTCTTGCGGCGCGAGCCTTCCGTGGGGAGCTGCGGCCCGGGCTTGCCCACCGGCCTCCTGCCGGCCTGGCCAGCTCCGTCCCCGGGCCCTCCTCTGGACCCGCCACCTGAGACCAGAGGCAAGGCCAGTGCCCGGAGTTCGTGGCAGTGCCTGCTGGGGAAGAGGGGTAGCGAGTGGAGGGGCGCGGGGGAGGACATTCTGGTTTCTCTTTGTTTGGCCCCTCTCCCCCCTCCCTCCAGGCATCTTGATCATTGGCTGACATTTTCATCAGCACCGAAAGTTCTTCCCAGAGACCGGGTGCGCGTCCGGGTCTGGCTCTCCAGTTGGGTTTTCCCCGGGACGGAGGGGGAACTTTGGCGGCGTGGGAGAGAAGTAGGGACCCTTGTGAGGGGGCGCGGGGGGCTCCTGGAGTGAGTCTGAACCAGACCCAGAGGGAAGGAAGGAAGGAGGGCAGGGGGACCTGTCCCGGGCGAGGGGAGACCCTGCCGGGAAAGCAGAGGAGTGGGGGGGGCAGGGGCGGGTGTTGTGCGGCTGGGGCGGGGCGGCCGTGGCAGGGAGTGTGTGGGAAGGAAGCCTCTGCCGCTACTTCTGCAGAGTACGAATCCCTTCTGTGTGTGACGCGCGCCGCAGTTTTCCAAATGCTTTTTAGGAGAATTACTTCATCTGATCTCTACGAGGGCCCTACAAGCATCTCATTTGCACTATCGCCCTCTAAGGAGGTATCGCTGATCCCCTACGCTCTGAGCCCCAGAGAGCTTAGGTGACCTGCCCAAGGCTCTGCGGCCACACGGGAGGCCCCCCGGACTCTTGGTCCAGTGCTCCGGTCCTGCTACTTGTTGCTGGTGAAGGTCTCTGCTGCTCGGCCCTCCCTCTCCCCATCCCGTGCTCCAGGGTCAGCGCCCCACTTTCCCCTCCCCGTGGGGGCTGGGTGGTGGTCCCCAGGCCCGCCCCAGGTCTTGGATCTGGGGACTGCTCGGCTCTGCATTCTCAGCACCTAGACTGGGGGCTCCAGCGCTCGGAGGGGTGAATGGCCCGCCAGCCCCGCCCCGGACAAGTGCTTCCTCTTGACCGCCTCCCGCAGAGAGTTCAGGTTCTCCCAGACACTGGTCTGGAAACCACAGACCCTGAGGCTCTTCTTCCTCCGCCTCCCCGACCCCACTCCTGGGCACCTTATCCCTTTGGCGCTCAGTTCTTTCGGGCACTCGTGGTGCCCAGCCTGACCTTTCCTTTCGCGCCGCCCCCGCCCCACGCTGCACGGCTCAGCCCCGGGCGATGGGGACGCAGCCTCCTCCTTGGCGGCCTGCTGGCTCTGCGTCCACGCACCCTGCTGCCGCACCTGCTTCCCCACAAAGATGGCACTTGCAGTGCGCGAGCGGGTCTCAGGCGCCTCGGTGCCCCCCCTCGCCCAGCAGCTCCTGGACGCGGTTCTGTGTGATGGTCGGAGTTTAGGGCTCAACACCTGTGGCCCCGTTTTTTGCCTCTGGACCTGATCCTTGGCCCCCTCTCTGCCCACCCTCACACCGGGCCAAGTGTTGGGCAGATCTGGCTTCCTGTCCGGGTGTCACTCTCTGGGTGACTTTGAACAAATTGCTTAACCTCTCGCAGCCTCGCTTGTGTTGTCTCTAAAATGGGGACCGTCTCACCGGCCCGAAAGGGTCATCGTCAGCACGGCTGTACTTGGGATGGGAAGTGTGACTTGTCAACGGGAGGGCCAGGCAGTGGTCTCCTCTTACGCTGCCTCCTTGGGGTGCTGGTTTAGCTCCCATCTCCTGCCTGCTCTTGCTGTCCCCTGTCTCTGTTCGTCCCCCCACCCAGAGGGCAGGTCCCTTGAGGAGCGAAGGCCTTTGCCTGGTGCCTGAAGTTCCCGTCCTTCCGTGCCCTGGCTTTCCACAGCCATACCGTGGCCCCTGCTTATAGTCGGAGTGGAAGAAATAGTTGTTGCTTGATTATAACATTCGGTTACATAAAATAGGGTATGCCTTACATTTAACAAACCCAACGTGAAAAAACGATTTATGCCACAGTACCAGCCAAGGTAGATCGTGGGAAGGAAGGAGGGAATCAATTTAACACTATTGACTGCACACTCCGCTCATTTCAGAGTCTCCCCAGCTCCCTTGTGCGCACCTCCGTATTTACAGAAGAGGGAAGGGGGCCCACAGGGAGCCCCTCTGTGCCCCTGCATGGTCCAGGGAGCGCTCCAGAACCCCACTGCCTTCCCCCAAACGTGGGGCTAAAAATGGGAAGGAGAGGGTCCTTGTGAAAAGATTTGATACAGGTTTTCCTGGAACAATGCAACACTTCAGTCATTTACATAAGCAGGGGTTGGGTAGTTGGGGACATCTCAGTGCGACAGGTTTAGGATTTGGGGGGCGAGCACGGGAGGACGAAGGTGGGAGCAGGAGGGGTGCAGGCATGCGCTGTGGCTGCCATGGGTGCAGGCGGTCGGGTGGGGCTGGAGCTCAGAGAGGAGGAGGAAGGACTTAGCGGGTGAGGAGGGCTGCCCAGGCAGAGTGGGGGACAGGGGCGGCCGGGGCACTGGGTGATGGGGGGGTCGGGACCAAGGGGTCCTGTCTTCGGGGAGTCAGGGTGGGCAGGGGTAGGGTAGAACTAACAGATTCAAGAGGACCTTGAAAGCCAAACAGAAGAGGTTCAGCTGGCTGCATCAGGTTTGGGGGGCATGAAGCATCCTGGGCAGACAGATGAGGGCCCGAAGAGGGGTCGGGGGCCGGGGGCGACGGCAGCAGGGGCGGGGCGCGCTTGAGTGGCATTTCCAAGGACTAGCAGATCGCGCGGACAGATTGGGAGCAGCAGACGAGGGAGCAGAAAGTGTGGCCGAGAACTTGGAGATTTGGAGCCCTGGAAGCTCCCCGGGAGGGTGATGCCACTTCGGAAGTAGGGAAGCCAGAAGGGGAAGCAGGCCCGAGGCAAAGCTGAGGGGTGTGTGTTCCCAGACGGCTGGAGCGTTTGGGGATGGAGCCTGGGGGGCCTGTGGGCTCCGGGAGGTGGCCGAGCAGTCTTGTGCTGGAAGTTACTCCCCGGTCTGTGGCCTCCAGGGGCCCCTGAGTGGAGCTTCCCTCCAGCTTTGCTCACGGGGTATTCCATGCGCCAGGCCCCGAGCAGGTGCTCAATAAATATTTGTCTTATTAACATGACCCCAAGTCAGGTTTAACACGTGTTAGTTACCAAGAGAAATTCCTGGTGGAACGCGGTGGGTGAGGAAGGGACAGGAAGGCCGCGGGGGCCTCCGGCGTCTAGGAATGGGGTGTCCTGGGGCTCCTCCCATCAGAATCCAGGCTACTTCCTGCTGCCTCAGTTTACTCTTTGTGATCTCTGTAATCTCGGGCATATAACGCCCGACCTCGGGGATAGAATCTCGGCAGGCTCCCTGGCCAGGGAGGCGGTGTGGGGTGTGTGACCCCCAGGACAGGGCATCACAGCGGTGGCCTGGGAGAGGGCTGTGGAGTAAACACATGTTGAGAATTGGAGTTTAAGGGCCAGAGTTAAAGAAGAGGATTTAATAGAATGAGAAATCAATAGCCCAGAGGAGGTTAAGATGTGTAAGTGAGAGGCTGGCTACAAGGCTCACTTAATAAAAAGGAAAATTTTAAGAAGCCGTGGAGGACAGCAGCTCGTCTCGGGGCGACTGGGGGAGCTGCCAGACTGGAGGCTCCCGAGTGGGGAGACTGGGCTTCGGGCGTGTGGTGTGGCTGTCACCTTTTCGGGCTGCTCTCTGTCTCACCGGTGGCCGGAGCGCGACAGCCCCGTCCCTCCGCCAGAGGCTGCATGGGGTCACGGTCGGCCACAGCTGGCTCAGATTGCACAGGATTCCAATCCCAGCTCTTGCAGCTGTCCAGCTGGGAGCTAGGGAGCATGACAGTGGCCAAAGGAACCCTCAGCAGGTGCACTGAGCGCCCAGTGAGCGGTCACAGTTGTTGCTGTCACACGTACGATTACGTTTTGTCTTTATAGAGTTTCTCCTAGCCCGGGTCAGCTCGTCAGCCGCTGCAGAACGCCGTCCCTGGCAAGGCTGGAGAGGTGATGGGAACTGAGTGCGACCCCTGGGCCTTGGTTTGGTTAAGTCACTTGATCCAAGTTGCCAGGTGGGCAGTGGCAGAGCTGGGGTGTCAGCCCGGGGCTCCAGGCTCCCTGGCCTGTGTCCCTTTTGGTGGGCTTTGTGGCCCTCCACGCAGGAGCGAGAGGGTATGTCAGTAATCCATTCGGTCCCGACTCGGCGTCCAAACAAAATCGGATTGGCACCGACCAGGAACACAACCTTAATTCTCTAAGGCACTTAGTCTGGGAGCCCCTCCGGGTCAAGGAGGTGGTCCGTGTTCTGGGTTCTAGCAGTAGGCTCGTGTTGTAGGTACTCGGTAAGTATTTGTTAAGTGGACGAATTAGTTGGCAGCAACAACAACGATGTCGATAATAATAATAGCTAATATTTTTCAGATGCCTGTTACGTTCCAAACACGACATGAAGTGCTTTCCACATATCATCTTAGTTACCCCTTACTAATTTTAAACTTTAGGTTACTGTTTATGGTACTATGATTATTTTAGGCACTACTTAGGGTACTGTTATACCCATTTCACAGGCAAGGAGGCTGAGATTCACAGTAGAAGATTCATTAACCTAAAGTCCCGTAGCTGGTAAGAAGCAGAGTTGGAATTCGTACCCAGGTGGTCTGATTTAAAAAAAAATTTTCTTTTTATTACATAAACTCTCTCCCTAGCATGGAGCTCAAACTCACGACCCTGAGATCTAGAGTCTCGTGTTCTACCAGCTGAGCCAGCCAGGCGCCCCTCAGGCTGTCTGATTTCAAACTAGGGGTCAGAAGTTTCCGTGTGCCCGTGAGGGCGCGTGCACATGTGCGCACACGTGCGTGTCTGTGAAACAGGCACTGTCTGTGCCCTGACTTCTAGCTCCCCTCCGGCCCCCTCGCGGGCCTGTTCCTCCTCTCACAGGCAGGGAGCCAGGCATGGGGGAGGCGCGGACCTTCCATACAGTCCGTGGCTTGTCTTTCCTCCACCTGATTTCGTTGACCCCCGAGGGAGCGGTCACTGGCCCGGCTGGGGAATCGGTGGAAGACCTCCCTCCCCGGGGCTCCTGAGCGGGCCCTGGATCACCGGCCAGTCTTCCTCCCCCCAGAGGCCATCCAGGCGAGGGCCGGGGGTGGAAGCCGGAACGAGGCGGCAGCAGGACCCGCAGATGAGACTCTCTCATGAGATGAGATGTTTGAGGATTGGTGGCGCTCAGGGGACACGTGGCTCCTTGAGGTCGCAGCAGCCCCGCTCCGCCCAGGCCATCCCCGTCAGCACAATGGGGCGCAGCCGGCTGGCGTGCGACGCTGCCTGTGTCATCAGTTGGGGCCTCTCGCTGGGGTCTTGGGCCCTCAGAGGCATGACGGGGCAGCTCTGGAAGAAATCTGACGGGGCGCTCCGGCCACAGCTGTGCCTTTTCATCTTTCCGGCCTCTCCCCTGGCCTAGTTCGTTCCTAAGATCACAACAGAACGTCCCCAGCAGGGCTGGTGACGGGATCGGAATTCGGGCATGTCTTTCTGGGGGCAGCAGAGACCTTTTCCGAGGCGGAGAAGACTGGAGTGGGCGTCCCTTTCTGGGGTGGCTCTGGAGTCTCTTACCAGCTGTTCGCCGCCCCCGACTTTCCATCGGACGATCCGCCCTTATGCTGAAGCTGCTCATGCCACTTCCTGGGGGGCGTCCCACGATCAGACGCTTCCGATGTTCTTGGTGATTTCCACCCTGGCCCCAAGGGTCGCTCTCAGGGGTGCAGAGGGCAGCTAGCAATGATCGTCGGAGACTCCCAGAATTTCCGTAACTAGCTGCAAACCAGTGTTCTTCGGTTGGAGGGTCGGATCAGGATCCAGGGCCCCTGCCCCCTGCCATGGGCTCTGTCCGCACACCCGGGGCCTCCTGAAGGTCACTGTCATCCGTGCAGGTAGCGGAGGCGGTTGGTCCTTGGGCACACCTGCTCTTCCCGAGGTGGAGAATATTCCACAGAAGGAAGCAGCATTTGTCCAGAAATTATAATGTCTATTTTATTGCTGGGAAAACTGAAACCCAGGGCGGGTACTGAAAAAGAGATTCTTACTCCTGGAAGGAACTCGAATTCATACGTCCAGCATCGTCCCTGAAGCTCTGCTCTCGTCCACATGCGGAATCTCCGCTGGGTAGTTACCCAGCCCCAGTTGTTACCTCTTCCCTTCCTCCTCTTCCTCTTCCTCCCCATCTTCTGGAAGCTGACGTTACTGAGCACTGATTACGTTCTAGATGTTTTACGTGTATTAAGTTGATCTGTTGACAACCAACCCTGGGAGTGAACTGAGGCCCAGGGCTTGCTCAAGGTGACACACTAGTCCGTGGTAGAGCCAGGACATAAATTTGGCTGCCTGGGCCGTGCCCTTGACCACTCCCGAGGCAGCCGTAAGTGAGGGAACATGTGGGAATACTCAGCACGCTGTCTGGCATACAGAAGGTGCTCAGGAAATGCTAGTGATTTTCTTCAAAAAATACCAGAAGGTTTTACCTTATTCCTGAGCCAAATCTACTTCCCGTGGGTCCTCGTTCGGCACCCCTCCTTGGAACCCCATAAGGCACTTCCAGCCCCCTTCCTGTTCTAGTCCTCGGGCTGCGAAGATACCTCATGAGCAGAAGCAAAGCCAGGATCCAGGCTCTTCCTCGCTGAGTTTCTGTCCAAGACTCCCTTCCCCACACCGAGCCCCCTGGCTGGGAGGGCGATGGGAGCTCAGGGAGACATCCAAGGCTAGGACTCACGGCTGGGAAGTTGCCTGATCCGTGGCCACAGGGCGGTGAGGGCGGCTGCCACATGTCCACGCACGGGGCACATTTTCGGAGTGCCTCTGGGGTGCCAGGCGTGGCCACAGCGTGGCGCTGGGTGGGTGCACCCCACGACCGGGCCCTTACACCATGCCTGCACAGATGCGGAACAGGCCAGATGTTACTCTGGGCCTCGGGTCCCGGGGGCAGGGGGCTGAGGCCCGAGGCGGCCGCCTGCTCCTTTGGGCTCCTCCGAGCTCCTCCGAGGCGGGAAGATGCCGCAGGTACCCCTCCCCCTGAGAGGGCCCGGAAGTTCAGGTGACCCAAATCTGGGAGTACAGAGTAGGCGACTAGGTGGAGAAAGCTCCCCAGTTTATTTGAGCTAAAATAGCACCATCCCATTCGCCTTTGAAAAGGGGAGTCCTGCCAGAGTCCAAAGTAAAGAGGCTGGAACATGCGGTTGGCCAGGTGGGGTGCGGATTGGCTGTAACAAGGCCACGGGCTCTGTAGGTAGCGGAGAGTCAGCTGAGAGAGCACATGTCCCTCAGCATGAGGCTGGCGGGCTCCCTCTCTTCCCCTCTGCTCGTCTTTAGAGAGGGGGTTAGCCCCGGGGTGAGGGGAGAGGGGGGATGCTTGACCTGGTTGACCTGGGGCCTGAGGAGCCGGGACGGAGCCGACCTCTGTCGCATGTTCCCAGGCCAGTAAGGGCTGCTGTTCTTGTCTTGTGTCCACTGTCGTGTGTCATCGCTGGACCCCGCGGCAGCCCTGTCCCGTGGGGTTATTCGTTCCCTGTGACCCAGGAGGGAGGGGGTGCTCCTGAAGAGTAATGGCCCTTTCTCCCTCTCAGCCCCTTCTCCGTGGCCTGTGCTTCTCCGAGGAGCCAGTAGGTGTCTCTGTTCAGCCTCCAGCCCCTAGCAGGGGAGGCACGGAAGCAGCTCACCTAGGGGAGGGTCAGGCCACACTGATGCCCCGGGGAGGTCAGCAGAGGTCATCACATCTGTCTCCACCCCACTGGCTCAGGGACTGTCTGCTTCTCAGCTTTGCATCCCCAACGACTGGGACAGTCCCAGCATATAGTAGCTGCTCAATAAACATTTGCGGCGTGCAAGACTACGTCCCTGAGCTTGTGGGCAGAGGCCGTGGATCGGGGAGCCCTCTGCTGGTGCCCAGCCCTAGCTCTGGAAAGCTGGGATGGGCTACTTTAACTCACACACGTGGGCGGCTGAAGAGTCAGTTAGTTGTGTGGATCTCAAAAGGCATTTTGATGAATCTTGGATCGGGAGGTTAGCGTGACTTGTCATGAGGCGGAATGAGTACAAAGAGCAGCCCTCCATCTGCCTGGACCTTGGCCCTACGTACGCACTTCATGCCGCCCTCAAACCCAGCTGAGCCCAGCATGAAGGGTCAGGGGGTGGGGGACCGGATGGGACTGTCTTAGAGCAGAGGTGTCCTCACACAGGTGAGGAGCTCTGACTTGAGGTTGGAGTGGGGGTGCTGTTGCTCCTGTGAGGGGGGAGGGGCTCTGGGAGCAGGGCCCTGAGCCCCGTGGTGCTCCTCCAGACAGCCAGTGTGAGCTGGGACCGTGTGCACCCTGGAATTCAGTACTTGAGAGTGGAGTGAGCTGGGTGGGCGGGCAGCCGGCAGGGGGGGCATGGGGGGGTGCAGGCGCAGAGGCTAGGAGGAGGCTGCCCTTGTGTGGAGACCATGAAAAGGGACCCAGGATCCAGGGGATGAGAGGAGGTCTTGTTTGATACTTCACGCCCTGGATCCTGGGGCACGATCAGGAGCCACATGGAAGGAAAGCCTCAGGGACTCTGGCCACCATCAGCCGGGTCCACTGAGTCATCCCCCGCCTTCCCCCCACCCCGCCCATGCCCAATTCTGCTGACTGGCGGTGGTGCCTGCAGGGCTGCGTTGAGAGGGGTCTGGGGCCAAGTGCGGGCTCCTGGGATGGGGCCCGGTTCGCCTTGGGTCTGCCACGGGCGCAGTGCAGGATGAATTTGTCAAGTGAGATTTTGGCCAACCATCTCATTTTACAGATGAGGAAATTACTCGGAGAGGGGAGGCAACTCACCCAAGGTCACACGGCTTGCAGAGTCAGGATTCCCCTGACCCCGGGTTTGTTCAGTCTCGTGCTTCTCTGACTCACAAGGAGCCTCTTACCAAGCCAGGGGACCCAGTGTCCGCTCCCCTGTTCCCCCCACCTCTGGCTGGGGCCCTCCCCAGCTTCTAGCCAGCCCCCTCCTGCCTGGGCAGGGTGTGGGATGAGCCTTAGAAGCAGGCCCTGCTCTCTGGGCGTTGTGACCCCAAGAGGTGTATGGAGGAGGGCCGGGCAGAGGCGTCCCCACTGCAGGCGGTACACGCACACTCGTCAGGAGCACCCCGGGTTAGCTGTGCCTGAACACTCCGGGCCCAGGTTGGAATGGGCAGGGCGGGACAGGCTGACGACTCTCGTTTGAGCAATCCACACAAGCTTCTGGGAAGAGGGGGCTTCCTGGCAGCGTGAGTCCCTGTGTCCTTACTGGCTGTGGAGCTTGGACATGGCAGTCAACGTGTCTAAGTCTGTACTCAGCAACAAAAAAGCTTATTCTCATAGGACTTGGGGAGGAACAAATCAGTCACATCTATAAAAGTGTGTCTTAAATCATAAGATGCTTGCTTCCTTTTTTTTTCTTTTTTAAGATTTTATTTATTTATTTGAGATAGAGAGGGAGTGCGAGAGAGCAGAAGCCTGGGGGGCAGAGGGAGAGGGAGAAAGAGGAGAGGCAGATTCCCCTGCTAAGCAGGGAGCCTGATGCAGGGTTCGATCCCAGGCAGGCGCCTAACCGACTGAGCCACCCAGGCAGCCCCAGAAGGTGATGTCAGTAGACACTGTCTGATTTTATTTATATAAGATTCAGGAACAGGCAGGTAATCTTTGGTAATGGAAGTCGGGCTAGTAGCTGCCTTCGGAAGGGGGTGGGAGGGGGCCCTGTAGACCCCTGGGAAGGCTCTCTGTCTGGATCTGTGAACCCAGCATATGCGAAGTTCCCTGGGCTCCACATGCATGTGCACTTTTCTGTACACACATTACACGTCAATTTTAAAAGTTTTTAAAGTGGTTCTCATGGCTAGAGTCTGGTCACTTGAACAAATGTCCAAGAGGAGGCCTGGAATGACATTGATGGAAATAGCAGGGGTATTTGTTGGACACATTTTAGGCAGTGTGCTAATCATTCGTATGCATTTTCTTATTTAATCCTTACAAATAACCCCATTTGACAAGGCTCAGAGAAGGGACATAGATGGCCCAATGTCACACAGCCAGGCCCTGGCAGAGGCAGGCCTGGGCCAGGTCTGGGCAGAGCTGGCCTCGGCTGAGTATGGAGGCCTCCGGTGCTGTCCTGACCCCCTGGTCCGTCCGCTCCGGGGAGGGGTCGGGGAAGG
>LNAC01000073.1:1160675-1178198 GCA_002007465.1 Ailurus styani | reverse complement strand
GGGGGGGGGGTGCCGAGCCTCCTGGGCTGTGTTGTCTTGGCCCCTCTGCTGGGCCCGGCAGCTTGTGCTGGAATGTGCAGAACGGCCACGGCTGCTGGGCTGGTCCCAGTCTGGAAATGCCTCTAAAATGGAAGTTGATGGGCAGCAGGGGCCTGAAGGGAGGTGACTGTCCCAAGAGTAGCAAGTGGTGCAGGGGCGNGGGGGGGGGTCCGGAGAGGCAGGGGTGGGGTGCAGATGATGTTGTGCTCAGTGAAAAGCCTCCAGGGCAGATCCCTGCCAGGTGAGAGAGGGAAAACCATTATTTCTCCCAGCAGTCGGAGGGCGGGGGAGCTGCTCTGCATAATGCGAACTCCCTCACTGTCTCCCGCCAGCGCTGGGGAATTTGCGTCTTCTCGGAGACCTCCCTGCTCCCCGGGAGCAGCCAGGGCACCTGCTGGCCTCTTCCCCTGGGCTGGGGTCTGGGAGGACGCTGCGAAGTCAGGCGCTTTTGTTGCCTGTCTTATTTGGCGAAGCAAGTCAGCCTAACTCAGACGAGGCCACCCTGACGTGTGGCCTTGTCGAGGGGGAGAGAGGTGGCATTGTGTTCGCGTTTATATGCAACTGGCAAACCAGACAAAGCCTTATTGTTGTCCAAGGTGTCCAATCAGATGGGGAAAAAGAGGGCCTGCTGGCCATTCTGGGGGCTGGAGTGCAGATAGCTTCCTAGCTGGGGGAACCTGCTCACCTCCTCTGGGAGGCCTGCCCTGATTAACCCCTTCAGCCCCTCCCTTTGCATCCCAGTCCTCAGCAAGGACGTATATACTGTGAAGAGAGTAAATATGGTAGCAGGTTCTGGTTGTTTAGGATTGATTCTGTCTTGAGTCTATTTGCGGTACCTGATCCTATTACCACCGCCCCCTTTGACTGGAGGCTGGCTGAGGACCCTTCCTTCGAGACTCTCTTCCAGATTCCCTCCTTTGAGGAGTTGCTTGACGCTAGCTCCCTGATGCAGCTTTGGCTCTCTGCCTCAGGGTGTTTGCACATGCTGTTTACCCTCCTCGGAACCCCTTCCTCTACCACCTCTCCTCCTCTTGCTTTGCTCCTGTGTATGGATTCCTCTTCCAGGCAGCCCTTTTCTGCTGCCTCCTCCAGCCTGAATGAGGCCCGTCTTGTGCACTTCAAAGCCTCCAGCACGCCTTCCCTCTGGAGTGCTCCCCACACCGCATTGTAATTACCTGTTCAGGGCTTGGACTCCCCAACCGGGGCCTGAGCTCTGGGGAGCCAGGGATTGGATTGGGCTGTCACGGCCACTTCTGGGCCCCAGGCCCTAACACAGAGCCCTGTACGCGGGAGGGCCTCGCTGGATGTTTGTGGAAAGAGGTGAGCCACTGAGCGGCAAAGAGAGGAGCAAGGTTCTGGACCTGCTGCTTCGGGAGCCCAGTTCCTGGGCCCAGCCGTGTCAGAAGGGTTGTCCTTGTCTGTGTGTCTCCTTCCAGCTGAGTCTGGGCCCCAGAACAGCTGCTGGAGGCAGGCGTCGAAAGCCCAGGCTGGGCACCAGGGACCACATCATTTTTGCTCCACACTGAGTTCCTGAGACCGGTGCACAAATGCAGGGTAACTGTGTTCCACAAACATGCCTGGATGCCAAACGTGTAAGACCCCTGTGGGGAGTGGGGAGGGGACTAGGAAAGGTGCTGGCCCTCGTTTATTTGTCCATGGAACCAGGTGAGGGTAATTGTAGGTATCCTACAGTTCTTGGTAGAGAGAAGCCTTCCTCCCCCATGCCCCTCATGGCCCCCGTTCCCCTGCGTGCATGTTTGCTTTTAGATGCTTTCATATCCAGCTTGCCCATGTAATACTCTCAGCGACCCTGGGAGGCGAGTTATTGACCCATTTTACAGATGAAGAAACAGAAGGTCAGAGTGGTTACACTGACACATTTGCATCATGGCGCTTGAGTGGTAGGTAGTAGAGCTGGGATCCAGTTCTTCTAGTGTGCCCTACCATAGCTGCCCTTCCTTCCAGGCAGCTAACTGCCCTGGTTAGGAATCAGGGAGCCCCAGGTGCGAGTCCTCAGAGCACCTCCCCATCCCCTGCTCTTGCATGGTGCCTGGGAGTCCGTGACCTTGGAAGGGCCTGTGTCCTGACCACAAAGTGCGGGTGGGAGGGGGGAGTCTGGCTTTGACAAATAGCCCTGTGGTCCCAGGACAGGCAGGGCTAATTCAAGTGCAAACAGTGTATTAGTATTTATTACTCATGCTCCACTGCTAATAAAATTTGAGTTTTAAAAATAATGGTGAGCAAATGAATTGGTCGATGGTCTGTGGGATGAGGATGCAGGGAAGGATATTTCATGGAGAGGAGTGACAGGGGACTGAGCTGCTGCAAGTTCCTCATGGGGGGGTGTGGTGGGAGGGGGGGGAAGGATTATTACTGGGGGCAGCTCTCCACTCTCTGCCCTGTCCGGGAAGTCGTTCATCTGCATGGTCACATTTGTCGGGGAGCGTTTGTCGAAGCGGCATCATCTCCAGGCTGGGTGCCTGCCGCCCAAAGATCCATTTCCGTTATCTGTACTTAAACTCCGAAATTTGGAAAGGCACTTCCTGCAGAGTCCCATGCCTGTGATCCAGGGGTGCCCCCACCTCCGACACCTGAATTGGGAGATCAGGCTGAGCTCTGCCAGGCAGACCAGAAACCTAAGGAGTTCCTCAGACAAACGAAGGACATACCATAGGCTCTGTGATGTCTGAGGATGTGGGAAGGGGGCGAGAGGACCCCTGATGTTGAGGGGACTCAGAGCTGGGTAGCACTTTGCGGTGAGGGGAGGTCTGCTTTTTAGACCCCCTCCCCTCTACGGTAGACAGCACCCCGTCCCTGTAATTCATTGGTCCTGCTTGTGTCTCAGGAACATCATGGGCTGGAAAATAATATAATTTAAGAAAGACAAGACCTGCTACTGTGTGACTTTGAGTAAATCATTTAACCTCTTTGGGACTTAGTTTGCTGATCTATAAAATGGGAATGCGGAGACCTGCCTGGCCCATCAGGGGATTAAGAAGGAAAACAAGCAGAAGGGACATGATGGGCCATCTGATGTTTGGAGACAGTGCTCACACTCTCCTCAAGAAATTGCTTTGCTTAAAGATGGGCTTTTGGAAGGCTTGGAAGATATGAGGGGACCTGGGGTTTGTGTGTATAGGTTGCACTTGTAAGAGCTTTCAGTACGTATGTATCAGGAACGGTGGAAGGGGGCATGGCGTTTACCTCCCCTCGCCTTCCGTGCCCCCCACATGCACCTGCTCTGGGATGCTGTCCCAAGTAGGGCTTAGACCCCCAATGTCACCGCTGCGCTGGACTGAGTGGTCTGCCCACTTGAGGTGGGCGCCAGTGTGATCCCATTTTATTGGAGTGGGAAACTGAGGCCCAGAGCAGTGAGGGGCCTACCCAAGGTCACAGTTAGAATTGAGCTCTCCCTGGCTCCATCAGCACCCTGCGCCCTTGAGGTTCTCACCCAAGGATGTCATGCCAAGTGTTGTGTTAGTGACCTTGGGGTGACACTGTGGAGTGGGTGCTTCCCCTTTTCTCTCCCGTGTACCCTGAAATGGAGATGTGCCCCATCTCTGGATGCCCTGAGCATGAAGGTGGACTTCAGTGCACCTGACAAGTGCTTTGCCTTCAAAGTGCCATGGGCTGCAGGGAGCAGGACTTCCAAAGCCTGAGCCAGGGTCTGGGGCCACTCAGATGCCTGCCTGATTCTGATTTTGGCTTCTTGGAGTCTCTGATGGTTCCTCTCCAGTTCCAGAAGTGACCTGGCCACGTGCTCTGAACACCCTGGCCCCAACCTCGGGCCCAGCTCTGTGCACCTGCCCGGGCCTACCCTTCCCCCCCAGGATCTCTCGGTCTGGCTGTCCCGTGGGGTTGGCCCTGGGCGCAGCGGGCACAGTGGCCCTGCAGGCTAGCAGAGACTGTCCCACCTGCTGGGAGGCATTGAATCAAGATCTCCCCAGAGGGGGAGAGGGTATTGTTTAGACATTTTGTGTAAATTAGTAATATTGTAACTGTTAATTGAATGTCCATCGATTGCCTGTCAGAGGTTTGATTTAATCTGTCCTTCCCTTCCGAGTCTCAGTAGACTGCTTCAGTGGTTTGCTTGCTCGGTCTCATTTTTCTTTCTCTAATGTGGACTCCTCCCCGGCACCCCCCAACCTTGGTCTCATTTCACTGGCTTCATAATGAGCATCTTCTGTTTTCTGGCACCGGCCTTGGCCTCCCTATAGCCACCAGTCCCTCCCAAGTGGATCCGAACTCATCCCTCAGTCGGAGTTTTCTCAAGGATCTGGAGACCTAGGCGGAAACGGACTTGGCCCGGTGCATTTCTTTTGGGATTCGAATGCTTTGAGATGTTCTGTGGAGGTCTGGAGACTTATGGGATGAGCCCTGGTTTTGCTGCTTCATTCATTCATTCATTCATTCATTCATTATTTGGCGGGGGGCAGGGGGGGCCAACTTTATGCCAGGCCCTATGTTCAGCTCTCTGGGAACACATTCCTGAGTTCAGCATTTTATAGTGAATCTGAGACAGTGGACAGATAACACAGTGCGGCATGAGGCGCCGAGGCAGAGGCCAAGGTACCGAGCCAGGTGGACACAGAGAGGATGTGGAAATCAGAGGTGAGTAGCAGGGAAGCCTTCCTGGAGGAGGAGCAATACCTGTAATACAGCTTGAGCTGATTTCAGAGAATAAGTAGGAGTTGGTCTGGCAAAGAAAAGGTCAGAGGCATCTTAGGCAGAGGGAACAGCGTGTGCTGGCTGGGCCAGGTCAGGACCTAGGGGGAGAGGTGGCCAAGAATAAGGCAAGGGGCTAGTGGCACCCGGGTGGCTCAGTGGTTAAGCGTCTGCCTTCCGCTCAGGTCCTGATCCCAGGGTCCTGGGATCGAGCCCCGCATCGGACTCCCTGCTCTGCGGGAAGCCTGCTTTTCCCTCTCACACTCCCCCTGCTTGTGTTCCGTCTCTCACTGTCAAATAAATAAATAAAATCTTAAAAAAAAAAAGGCGAGGAGCTAATCACCATCACAATGGAGCACTCCCCAAATACGGGGCAGTGGCCAAGGGCTTTCCTTGGATTATCTAGTTTGTACCTATAGCAATCCTACATGCAGGGGCCAGTAGCGTCTTTCTTTCATCTCTGCGGTGGCAGAGCCCAGACCCCACATGTCCTAGGTAGGAATTCAGGGGTGCTGCTTCCCTCAGACCCCGTGGCCACACGGCTGTAGTCTGGCCCCCGGATGCTGTGCCAAGGGTTGGGTCCGTGACCTTGGGGTAACCCCATGGCGCCAGCTTATGGAGGGGCTTATGTGTGTGCACTAAAAAGTGTAAACTGTATCCCGAAAGCCACAGAGAACCACTGAGAAATTTTAAACAGAATATTAGCTCGATCGGATTTGTTTTTAGAAATAATTGCTCTTGCTGCAGGATGGGGGAAGAATGGGACGTGACCCGGACCGCAGGCACAGAGAGCAGTAGCTGAGTGTGTCCGTGATCCTGTGCAGAGGCTGGGCGCCGCCTGAGGCGGGGGGATCGGGGCTCGGGTGGCACGGAGGACGCAGGACACCTAGGGCTCGGTTGTACGTGGATGCGGGGTGCTGGGTGAAAGGCAGGTGTTCAGGGGATCCTCAGATTCTTTTTTTTTTTAAACCAGAGTTTACAAAAATTTATTTTTTAAAAATACATCTCATCAAAATAAAGTCTTGTTGAAAGCCAGATTATCACGTGTTCCCGTTTCCAAATCGATGCAGAATATCTTCGTTGATCATGGAAAGGCCTCACGCCCAACTTCCCTAACATGAGAAGGCACGCGTGTGGCGCGGCACGCTGGTTCTTTCTGCCCGCTGATCGGGAGGCTCGCACAGGACGTGGATCTCACACTGAGGACCATATGCTAATACACCGTCAACTCACTGGCATTATTTAATAGCACTGTTTCCCCCAACACAGAAAAGATGCATATGAAAACTACCCAGGGTGAAAAAGAAAGCCTTGTGGTACTTCATACCCTCTCAGTGTAACTGCAAGGCTCATTAGCTGCAGAAATTCCTCATTAGCAGTTACCCCAGCCGGATGGGCGGTTTCTTCTCCCCAGTGTTGCTGAGACGTAATTGACAAACTTCGCTGTAGAAGTTTAAGCCGTCTGGCTGTCCGGCGTGTTGGTTCAACTTATGGATATCGTGGGATGATCGATTAATGAATTTACTTACCATCCATCAGCTCATCGATACCATAAAAAGAAAAAGCAAAAAAAAAAAAAAAAAAAAAAAAATTTAAAAAGAATTTGTTTCCTTGTGATGAGAACTGAGGATCTGCTCTCTCAGAAGATTTCTGTGTCTCCACAGTCGTCACCTCGTACGTGGCCCCCCGAGGACCGATTCATCCCACAACTGGAAGTTTGTGTCTTTTGACCACCTTCCTCCAATCCTCCCACCCCCTGCTCCCCACCTCTGATGACCACAAGCTGGTCTGTTTTTCTATGAGTTTGGATTTTTGGTTTGGGTTTTATTTTTATTTTTTTGGATTCCACCTGTAAGCGAGATCATACAGTATTTGTCTTTCTCTGTCTCACTTATTTATTTCACTTAGTGTAACGCCCTCCAGCTCTATCCACGTTGTTGCCAATGGCAGGATTTCCTTGTTTTTCATCGTTGAATAATATTCTATTGTATACTTATACCACATCTTCTTCATCCATTCATGTGTTGATGGACACTTGCACTGTTTCCCTGTCTTGGCTGTTGTAAATAATGGGGCAGTGAACATGGGGGTGGTCTTTGGCGTAGTGTTCTCATTTTCTTTGGGTAAATTCCCAGAAGTGGGATTACTGGATCATATGGCAGTTCTCTTTTTAATTTTTTGAGGACCCTCCATAGTGCTTTCCACAGCGGCTGCCCCAGCTTGCATGCCCACCAGCAGTGCACGAGGGGTCCCTTTCCTCCACACCCTCGCCAGCACCGGTTATCTCAGATTCTTCTTTTGGGGCAGCTGGGAGTCATTCACCAAGGCCGGCCGTACGGGGAAGGACTGGATTGCCATAGAAGATGATGGACTCAGCCCTGTTTTAGACCAGCTGATTTGCAGTGAACAGTTGACTATGCCCACCCAGAGCCCAGGACAGAGGCAAGGGCTGGGGTGCAGATTTGGGGACTGGGGCAATAGGGGGCACATGGGTTTGGATGAGCTCCCCATGAAAGACATTCAATGGGAGAAGAGGGGAGGCTGGTGACGAGCTCTGGAGACTGTCCACTCGGAGGGCCCGAGTCCACGAAGGGACCAGAAGAAGTAGACAGGGGTAGAGGGACCGCCGGGAGAGAAGGGTCTCTCGGAAGGCAGGGTAGACGTGGGGACATGGTTCCCAGCGTGGAATGCTGCAGAAAGGTCCATACAACAAGGCAAGAGCAAACGGTGTTTAGGGATTTGGCAGCTCAGGCGTTCTTGGTGACCTTCCTGGGAGAGGATTGGCTGGGGCACAGGAAGGGCGAGATTCCAGGAGGGGAACGGTGTTGGACAGGACAGGAAAGGACTTGTGACCGTGGCCTCTGCAGCCTGGCCGGGAGGAGGGGAGAGACCAGGAAAAGCCTCGGGCGGGGGCAGAGGGTCCAGGGAAGGCTTCTCCAGCCTGAGAGACCTGACAGTTTACTGACTGAGGAAGATCAGCAGGAGTAAGGAGGGGAGGGTGACCAACCATTCAGTTGCCCAGGACTCGGGGGCTTTCTGGGACTCAGACTAAACCTGGAATGATCCCGGGAAACCTGGGACGGTTGGTCATTCTGGGAGAGTTTACTTTCACTGGTGACCTGGTCAGTGTTTGACCAAGGGCTCGTGTAGGGGAAGCCCTGATGCATAGTGTTTACTGAATGCCATGGTGCGAACACCCTTGCTACGGTGCGAACACTCTTGCCATGGTGTGAACACCCTTGCTGTGGTGTGAACACTCTCGTCACAGTCCATTTTAAGCTACCAAGGTGACAGAACTGAAGGCTGAATTGGGAAGTCTTGTGAGCTGATCTGGGCTGGCTCCAGCACACAGCAGAAGAGAGCCAGAGGGAGGGGCCTGGGGGGCAGAGGGGGCTTCCCCTCAAGGGGAACCAGAGGGAGGAGGCAGGGCTCTGGGTGAATTTCAGACCCGTCAGGAAAGTGAGACCCTGCTTGGAGAGGGTAGGGAGGGGCAGGGACCAGAGGTGAGCCTGGGAGGGAGCCTGACCCACTGGGGCAGATGCGGTCAGGGGCGCAGGTGAGAGTAGTGGGGATTGCAGTCGGTGCAGGTTTGGGGAAAGATGAAACAATGACCAGAAGCTGGGCGGCCCTGAGAAGCCAGGTTCAACATGAGGCGGGGGCCGCAGGTGGGCAGCCAGAGGTATGTTTGGGTGAGTATGTCTGTGCCGCCACTTGGCTGCTAAGAGGGACAAGGTTAGGGTGAGGTACCGCAGCCCTGGGCTGGCCTGGGGAGGCAGGAGAGCCACGCCCCCTGTTCTGGCTACGCCTCGCCCGGGAGCCAGCCCGCATCCCAGGACTGTCCAGGCTCCCTGTCGGGAACGGGACTCAGCTTGGAGAGTCCCTCTCTGTTCCCCGTGCTGCACCTCGTCTCTGCTCGCGGGCATGTTTAGGGGGTGCCCCAGACAGCAGGACGCGTGGCTGGTACCGCTCGAGACTCTTGACTTCTGGGGTGTGGGGAGCCAGCATAGTGGCCTCGAAGTTGGAAAGATGTGGGTTTAAGTCCCAGCCATCAATTAAATTCCACGGGTCCCTGGTCAGGATGCTTAACTTACCCAAGCCTCAGCTTTCTCCTCCGTGAAAGGGATAACAACAGCCCTCATCATAGAGACCTGTGAGGATTCGATGAACTAACCCATGGGGAGTGTTGGGCACCATGCCTGTGTGCACAGACGTTGCTCAGTTACTGTTAGACGTGATCACTGTGGACAGGCGTCTGTTCCAGCTGTGACCTCATGTGCTCTTCTCAGCTGCATCTCCCTCCCTCAAGTGAACAGGATGGTCTTGGCTCCCTATCCCTCCCCTCTGCTCTCTACTCCTTCCCTCCCTTCCTGACTCCTCCCACAGCACTCACTTCTTGCTAATATGCTATATATTCTACTGGTTTTATTTATCATCTGTCTCCCCTCGCTAGAATGTAAGCTCCAGGAGGGCAGGAATATCTGTGTTTTGTTCACCGCTTTATCCCCAAGATCAAGAACAGTGCCTGGTATGCAGTAGGCATGAAATAAATATTTATTGAATGAATTAATAAGTGAAAGCCCCAAATAACCTTCAAACTTTATTCTTGCTATTTGTATCAGCTCTTAACATCCTTGTTCAGAATCGTTCACTCTTTGTAAAGCCCGACCTGGATGGTCTTGCTCTAGTGTAGTGCAAAGAGGTTGCTGTAGGACCAGAAGGGAGGGAACAAATCATTCTACCTGAGTTGAGACTAGGATACAATTCACTGAGAAGGTGATGCCATTGTACTAGGCTTTGAGGGATGAGTAGGAGTTTTCTGAGTGGGCAGGAGAGGAAAGGCTGTTCCAGGCAGAGCCAGTAGCAGGAACAGAGAGAGAGGCACAGTGGTGTAAAAGTCCTTGGAGTGTCTGCAGAAGAGTGAAGAGTGTCTGGATATAAAGAATGTGATGCATGCCATGGGCTGGAGGAGATGCTGTGGAAGGCTTGGGATGGGGTCTGGCTGATGTATGGAATCACGTCTAAGAGAGGCAGACTCGGGCTGGGCTGCGCGTGTCCCTGTCCCAGTGCTCTGGCTGCCAGCGGCACGCTTCTGTTTGCTGTGAGGTGGGGATAATCACAGTCCTTACCTGTAGGGCTACAGTGGGGATTAAATGGGTAAAATATATGGAGCACTTAGTACCTGAGCAAAGTGATATAAAATATTAACTATTATTATTACAGCAGGAACTCCATGAATGCTGAATTTTTTATATGCACGTCTGTGCACATGTGCTCACATTTGCATTGCCACTCGTATGCATCCCTTGCTCATGCATAATGAGCGGTCCTTAAGATGCAAAAATGACGCTATAACCTGCCTTCAAATCAGCGGGCATGGTTTTAATTTTTCGGTAGTAGGCATGAATGTACATGAATACGGTATTAGTAAGCTCGGCTGGCTTCCCCGACCACAGGCTGCATTTATACCTCAGTGGCCCTAAGCCAGGAATAAATCTGAGATCCAGACAAACAAAGGTAATCATAAAGTCCTTCTTAGAGGGGAGGAGTGGAAGATTGTGAGTGTGATTCTGGAAGCATCGCGCTGAGAAATCGTGGAGAGGGTGAGAGGTGCCGGAAGTCTGCAGACAGGCAGATGCTTTCACAAAGAAGGAAAAGGCAGATTAAAAAATATTTTAAAGCAGTAAGTGTTATGCCATTTCCCCCCAACGTTTTGCAAGAGGTTACGGAGCAGATGGTTTTGGAGCTCTGGGAAAACAAAGAGGTCCTCGCCAGGCCTGGTAGGGGTTCACGAGGAACAGGCAAGGTCAAGCCCCATGCCCCGTTCTTTTTCAAAAGCTTGCCATGTTTCAGTATCTTAGACATGGGTGTCTTAATGTCAGGGAGCCTTAAGCCATGTGTTGATGGTGTCTTTAGAGATAAGATGGAAAGCTATTTTTAAAAAAAAAGGAGAAGGAAGGAAAAGCTGTAAACTGCCCCATGGTACAGACAGGTGGATTTGTAGCTGGCGGAACGGTCGAACCCAGTGCATCGAGGAAAGATCACGGTGCACCTAGAGAGAACCCACGGTCCTGTGTTTATTCATTCAGTGGCTCATGTTTTTGCGTGACGAATGTTAACTGAACCTTTCCTGTAGGTCTCTAGTACCAAGGGTGTCGTCCTCAGGCCCGTCCTGGTGACTTATTTGTCAGCATCTTGGATGGGGAGAGGGAAGGCAGACTGTCAAGTTCACACATGGCACCAGGCCGGCCAGGAGAGGAGCTCCGCCACTGGCTGACATAAGCAGTGTGTAGAATGATCGATAGGCAGAACGATGGGCCCAAACCAAAGGAGATGGAATTAACATGAGCGAATGTGAGCTCTTGCATATAGATTAAAAAAAAAAAAAATCAATCGCCTGAACACAGGAGGGGGAGGCCTGGCTCGGCGTCCTCCAGGACAGAGGACTTGGCAGTGGGGCTGACCGTGGGCTCCATCTGCCCAGTGCCTGCTGAGAAAAGCATCATGTGGTCAGCCGAGGGGCGGGCTCCCCACCCTGCACCCCCGTTAGAGCGTGCTCAGCGGTGCATTGTGCCCAGAACCCAGAGTCTCACTCTGAGACATGTTGATAAAAGCCACCGTGCATCCTCGAGCAGGCCGGCAGGATGTCAGGGGCTGCAGGAAGGTGGGAGAGAAGATGCCGAGTGGCTGCTCTGGACACTTGAGGGTTTGCAGTGTGGCTAAAGGAGGGAGCCTGACTTCTTCGTGTCACTCTCCCTTACTCTTTGCTCCACCAGTGGACATGCAGGACCTCTCTTTCCTCTCCCACACTTCTGTCATCCTCTCCCTACCTGGCTCACGGATCCTTTAGAAATGACAGAAGGGAAAGCACGGGGGACGTGTGGCTTGCGGGCAGCGGGGGAAGCACCTGGCTGGAGGGGTTTAAATGCTCTCGGGTCCTAGCCACGGAGCAGGCTTCAGTACGGTCACTGTCCTGATAGGGATGTCGCCCTGCTGTTTACGGGGCACGAAGACAGGGAAATGAATGTGTACAAACGAGATCTCTGGGCTCTCTGTACTGCCTGGGGGAGTCCTACCTGGAAGGAAACGCAAATGCCTTCTGGAAGTTCTTTCCGAAGCCTGGGGCAGAATTTAATCATTCCTTCTTCTCTGGTTTCCACGCACGTTGTGCGTCATTTCTGTCAGGCATCTATATGCTACACCTGTGTGTGTATGTGTATGTATGTGCTGTACCCATGTCTACGTACATGTACCGGCTCTGCGTGTGCGAGCTACGCCCCCACCACACTGTGAAACTGCCTTCCCCTAGTTCCGGCTTCCGCCTTGGCCCCTGCCGTGCACGAAGTAGATGCTCAGTAATGAACGGGCGAATCTATTGTAGAATAAACACACGTTCTTCTGTGTACGGGTCGGAAGGCATACTCACTTGTTCCTAAAAACAACCTGCACAAACAAGCCTTTGAATGGGTTTCCCTTATTAAGGGGATGGACCGAGGCTGTAGGGCAAGGGTGTATATTTGTACTTCCTGCAGCAGGGAAAACCAGAAAGCATGTGTGTGATTTATTGCCAAGGCCAATGTTTAAATAAAAACCTTGTCTTAATTATTTAGCTTTAATAAACAGAAGCGTGTTTTGATGTCCCCGCCATGGACTTTCATATATCACACAGCCGTAACGAGGGCAGAAGTCTTTCTTTAGCAATAGGAAGAAACAAACATCCAACACCACCCACCGTCTCGGATGCCGCCCGCGTCCCTCCGGATGTGTGTCTTTCTCCAGGATGGGTCTGCTTCCCCAGACAGGTCTGGCACCGGGTCAGTGGGGAGAGTGCATGTTTTTGGAGATGCTGTCTTTGCCTGGGAAGAAAGAATGGAGCCCAGTAGTTGGTTCCAGGCAGGTTCTTGTAAGGGAAGTAGACACTGTCCTGGGGACACCTCCCACCCCCCACCCCAGTCCACACCGGGGGGTGTCTGATTCCCTACCGTGAGGTCTTCCTTATAAAAGGGTCACTCTCCCAAGGGCATGCACATCCAGCTTCTGCAAATCCTTGGGACTTAACATTCCAAGCATATTTTCCCTTTCTTTCTCCATGACTTAGAATCAATTTTCACATTAGTAATGAAATTGTGTGTATTGCATTAGCCATTATCATTGGCTTCCTTGCCGCTGAGGGCTGGCTGGGCGGACTGCCTCAGGTCCCTTGTCCTCCTGAAGTATGGAGATAGGCCAGGGACTGGAGTTGGCTGCTTGTCTGAGACCTTTAAACTGGCAGCCTACCTGGTCAATCACTTTGCAGAGAAGGAGCAAGTGAGGAGGGAAAAGAGGGTGGTTTTCCATTGGCGAGTCAGTGCAGTTCGTTGGTAAGCAAAACCTATAGGACAACAATGCTGAGTTCCAGGCCAGGGCTCAGGGCTCTGACCGTGTGCCAGGATGAGCAAGGGGTCCTCCTGCGGGTGTCAGAGGGAAGGCCAGCGACCTCGCTGGACCGGGTGCGGGGGACAGGTTAGCGGCTTCTTCTCTCCTTTTTCTCGAGAATCCCGAGTAAAGGAAAGGAAGCAGCCCTGACTACCTGCTGCTCAAGCTCCTTGGGAGTCCCCAAGGCCAAAGCCACTTCCAGATCAGGTGAGAGGTGCTCAACTCAGGCTCTGGCGGGGGGAGGGCTCCCTAAGGTAGGAGGTTAGCACCTGGGGCTCTCCGCCTAAGGGAAGGCACCTTCAGGGGGACCATGTCACTGTGGGAGGAGAGTGTAGCCCCCATGCTGAGGTAGCTTTTGGGGGCCTGTGGGATAGCCCTGGGCCTTGTGTCCCTGTGGTCTGGAAGAGGTTCTGGGTAAAAGGTCTGGCACGTCGCAGGGAGGACCCCTGGGGGTGAGCCGTGAGTGTCTTAAACTCACCGTGTAATCATCCCTTACCTTGGTAGCCCACTAGTGGGTCCCCAAAAGAAGCAGTTTTGTAAACAGTTTCCTTTGCTTTTTACAACACCATCATGGGGAAGAGTGCTATTTGCCCCTCTGCAGATGGACTCCGAGTCCAGTGCTCTGCCTGGGATACACAGCTGCCCCTGGTGCCCATCTACTGTGAGCTGGCCAGGGACCTTACTGGAAGTACGTTAGGTCCCCAAATCTTATTTGATCTGGAGCTTAATTCGAGCTGCCATGAGCAAAGTTATTATCAATACCATCGTATTTAAAGTGGTTAAATATTTAAAGTCATGTCAGCTTCTCCTGACCGAACAGGGTCACCAAACAGAAGCCAGACGTCTCCCTGGGAGCCAGACAGTGGGTCTCTGCAGGGGCCATGTGTGCTGGGCGGGTTCCATGGAGCAGCCGGGGGCTAAGGAAGCAGCCAGGTAAAGGGAACGAGCAGCTCTAACCTACCTGGCTGTCAGAGTCCTTCCCAGGTGGCCCCACCACTGGCAATTTAAAAATACTTGAGTTTCTGTGGAGCTAGGACTTGGTCACAGGTGGAGAGAATGCGTCAGCGACAGCACAGGATTGGGGGGGATGGGAGGGAGAATGGGGTGCGGTGGGGGGCGGGTTTGGCAAGGGCCCATCCAGGCCTCTGGGGAGAGGTCACCGAGGTCCCACGGGCCTGCAGCCTGCCGGGAAGGAGCAGGGCGGTTCTAGAAGGTGTGGCATGCTGCTTTTCGGGGGAAGAATGCAAACCACAGAGCGCAGGCTCTGAGCCAAGAGATGTGGCCGTGTTGCTGGGTTTCTTCCCAAAGACGCTCGTCTGTGGTATATAACCCGGGGTTTATCAACGTGTAGGGGGCCCTGAGAGGGCTCAGGGTTGGGGTACAAGGCCGATAACATTCCTCAGGTTCTCAAGGAGGGCTATGGCCTCAAAAATCCCAATAACCACTCGTTTGTCTGCTGTGTAAGGCCCTCCCCAGCCTGCCCTGCCGATCACTCCCTTGTATTTTATCTGCCCCAACCCCCCAAACTGGGGTCTAGGCACAGGATTTAGGTAAAATTTCTTGAATGTTCTATGCTAGTTCGGGCTCTGAGATCTTTGTTGGTGCTGCTCTGTCTTTGCCTCCTTCCCCACCTACCGAACACCTACTCATTCTCCAAGACCCAGCTCAAGCCTTTGCCGAGCGGTTCCTTCTGGGCAGAGGCCACGGCCCCCTCCTTCGAGCCCCCAGTAAACCTTAGCCGGCTTTGCTGGAGCACCTGTCACTCTGGGTGTTGACACTGTTGATTCCTGTGTCTGTGTCCCCAGAAGACTGGAGGGCAGGGCTGGTCCTTTTCACTTCTGAGGAAGCTTTTTGAGTAGACCTTCAATGCAGTGTGCTAAGTTGACCTAAGTCCCTTCAACCACGTTAGAGCAGGCCAAGTTTGAGTCGCCAGGGTGACAAAGGGGACATCTTGTGGGTCATCAGAACTCTGGTCCTAAAGTAGGGGAGTGAGGTCAGGGCTGGACCTGGAGGGTTGGGGATAGTCCCCTGTCATGTCATCAGGGAAACCATGTTTGGCCCATGTCACTGAGGGAGTGGAAAGGGGAAAGTGGGAAGACTTAGGAGGGAAGAGGACCTAAGACTTGTTGAGCACAACACAGCTTCCCAGGGGGGGGTCAGACATGGCGCCTGAGGTGTCTCATTTGATCTCCACAGCAACCCTATGCTGGGAGTTCCTGTTTTCTCTCATTTGTGTGTGTGGAAACTGAGGCAGAGCGCTGGCAGTTTCCAAGGCCACGTGGCTGGCCAGCAGTGGGGTGAGAACTCGGCTGCTGCAGTCCAGCTGTGAGGCCGGAGCACTACCATCTCCCGTGGTTGTGTTGGGGGCGACATCTCAGAACTGGAGGTCTGGGCCGGGCATGCCGGGCGGCCAGCAGCTGGGGCCCCCACAGGGCTCTAACCCCTCAGCCCGGCTGTGAGGAAACCTCCCTTGTTGCTAAAAGGACTGAGGCATCCCAGACCCGCAGCCCGGCTCACTCCCGTCTTCAGGATGTTCTTTTGGCTGAAACTATATTAAGTTAATTTAATTGAAGGTTATTTTCCTAAGATGCTTTTTTTTTCTAATTATAAAATGATATATGCTTATTGAAGACAGTTTAAAAATACAGGGAGGCAAGTGTAAGGGGGCGGAGTCATCCGTCACCCTACTGTGGAGCAGTGAGCACCATCTAAGGGCTTGAAGACACTATTATTATTAAGCCTTCTTTACATGTGAGGAAAGCAGATTCCGAGAGGTTAAGTAACTGGGCAGAGGTCACACAGCCAGGAAATGATGACACTGTGGCTCCAGGGTCCCTGCTCTTAAATTCCCCCTTTCTTATGTGAAGTAGCAACAGCAATGGATTCTGAAGGGGAGGAGCTGAAGCTGTTTACTGGGTTTTAACTACCCGGAACTCCAGAAATCTTGAGTATAATTGTCAGGTAGGGACCACCGGCTCCAGGAATCTTTAGATAACAACACCTAGAGGTTCTCTAACTCAAGCTTTATGAAGACAGAACAAGAGTTATTGGGAACCACTGAGCTGCACTCCGTCATGAGAAGTTCACTCGCTCGACGCTGTGTGATGAGCGAGGGAGGGAACAGGCTCCTTCCCTCCTCAGCGAGGGCTGTGGCTTGGGGCCACTTCACCTGTGGGCCCCACGTTGTGGTCAGGTGTCCCTCAGTGTGACCTGGGTACCCTCGGGTTCTCCCCAGCGTGGCCCTATAGCCAGTGACCCAGAGGCCTTGTTCTTCGTGGGTCGATCCAGGCGTCGGCCCTGAGACGCAGCAGTTCTGTGTTTCCCTCGGGGTTCCCTGGGGCCGCATCCTCCCCGGGAACCCGTGTGCAGAGGAGACAGGCAGGAGCCCTCACTTGGAAACCACCCCTGACTGCCCTAGCTTCGCCGTTTCCGTTTAATTGACTCATCCCCAGTAGACGAGGGTTTGCTCACGGATTTCTCAGGCCTGCGCCCGAGAAAGATGGGCTAAAACTAGATCTGGTCCAGAGGAGTGATCAGGAGTGTGTTCCAAGGAGGCCGAGGGGGTGGAGAGAGGGCGAGCCGTGTGAGGACAGACGGGACAGTTTGGAATGATTCCCTCTGGAAGGGCTGAGGGCTTCCTGGGCGACCGAGCCTGCCCACTTCCTGCCCGGCGGGGGCTGGATGGCTTCTGCACCTGCCATTCCAGGAGCCCGATTCCTTCTCCCCAGAGATCCACTCCGAGCAGGGGGGCTGCAGCCTGGACGGCGGTCAGCACCTTGAGGGGGCTGGGCACGGCGCCTCCCCATGGGAGTCCTGTCGCAGAGTGTGCAGAAGGTGAAGGCGGGAGTCTCTGGTACGCACTCGGATGGTGCGTGGGGAGGGCCTGGGGTCGTGAGGGCCTTAGTGTGTCACTCCCCTTCCTGAGTCAGATACCCTCCCCCCAAGCCCCACCTACCTCCTCGAGTCCCCTCCCCACCATGTGGCTCCTAGGACCAAAGATGGAATTGGTGGCGGGCTTCGGGCCTCCATGGATGGGACATAAAATGGAAAATGCAAGAAGTCGATTCAGAATCTTGCTAGAGGAACCAGATGCAGCTTCGATCTCTAATCTCAGGTTTCTCAGGTACTCTCAGGGCTGCGGCATCACCTGGTTGTCCGGCTTCAGGCTTTTGCCTGCAGAGCCCCGGGAGCCTCCCCGCACCCTGCCTCCTGGGCTCTGGCAGCTCTGCCTCTTCGTGCTGGCATCTGGTGTGCCCCAGGCCCTTTGCGTGGCCGTCCCGTCCACGGAGTGCCCTCCTCTCCCCGCTCTATTCCTCCTCCTCGGGAGCCTGCGCGGTGGTCTCCCCCTCGGAGCCTGGCCTGGAAGCCTTTCCTAGAAACACTCATCTCCCCTTCCCCCCCCCCCCC
>LNAC01000073.1:1137648-1160646 GCA_002007465.1 Ailurus styani | reverse complement strand
TCCCCCCTTCCCCCCCCCCCCAATACCCCGGGCATGCCTCCGGTGTAGCCTCTACACCGGAGCTAGTTTGTTTTGACATCTCTCTTTGCATCTAGACTGTGGGCCTCGGGAAGTCAGAGACCTCGCCTGGGGCATGTCCTCGTGTCTAGCTTGTAGCACGTGCTGACCTCAGCAGGTGGCTGCGTGGTTGGAGGGACAGACAGATGGATGGGGGGAAGTAGGGTCACACCCGCCTGAAGTCTCACACACACTTTCACGGCAGTAACCAGACTAGCGGGGGAGGAGGCTCTGGGGTGGGGGTCGGAGCTGGTGAGACCAAACAGGGAAGACTTCCTCCTATTTCCAGCTACTCAGAGACGGGTTTTGTCCTAACAAAAACACACCGGTTTTCTACATGGGAAGTCAGAAAATCTGTCTTAAAGGAGAGACCAAAAATTACATGAGCTTGTCATTATTTTTTAATTAAAAGACAGCAACTGCCAGTATTTGGTAAATCCAGCCTCCTCCCTGTGGGTCCACTAATGTGCCGAATTTATTTTATATAAGAATCTGTTACTGAACCTGCCTGGTGGAGAGAGCCTTGTTAGAGCTTTAAGGAACTTCTCATTAGCAGGATCGATGTGCCGGGTGCAGGGGGAGTGTGCGGCAGGCTGCTGGGCGCCGGCCAGGGTGAGCAGGCTGCCTGGCCTTATGTTGGGGGGACTCCCGAGCCTTCCTGTGGGAGCACACACGTGCCGGGGGTGGGGGGAACGGGACCCGGGGAGACACACACACAGGCATCCTGCTGAAAAGTCTTTGCGTGAGTCGTTTCCTGGTGCCCATAGGCAACTCAGCCCGCTGGTGACGCAAGCCTGCCACACTCCCCGGGCCTGCCCCTTCTCCCCCCCTCCCCTGCCCATTCCCAGGAGCGCCCTGATGAGTCGGGCCATGTTACAAGTGCTGGCTATAGGAGGGGTGTAGAAGACCCAGGGCGCGGATGTCCGTGATGGGTCTCTGATTCTGACTATGTGCTAGGGGTGGGCCAAGGGTGCACAGGGTGACGCAGAGCCTTGATTCTTTCTGTAAAGATTTTTTATTATTATTTTTTTATTTTTTTTAAAGATTTTATTTATTTACTTCACAGAGGGAGAGAGATCACAAGGAGGCAGAGAGGCAGGCAGACAGAGAGAGGGGGAAGCAGGCTCCCCGCTGAGCAGGGAGCCCGATGCGGGCCTCGATCCCAGGACCCTGAGATCATGACCTGAGCTGAAAGCAGAGGCTTTAACCCACTGAGCCACCCAGGCGCCCTCTTTAAAGATTTTTTAAAATTCATTTATTAGAGAGCACAAGAAAGGGGAGTGGCAGAGGCAGAGGGAGAAGCAGACTGCCTGCTGAGCGGGAGTCTGGCAGGGGGCTCCGTCCCCGGATCCCCATTTCATGATCCGAGCCCAATGCAGATGCTTTACCAACCAAGCCACCCAGGCGCCCCACAGAGCCTTGATTCTGGAGCCGAATATTGCACAGGTGGAGGCCCATGGCATGGAGGCCGGGGAGGGTTCTAGGCAGAGCGATCATCTGAGCCCAGGCATGGGGTGTGGAGGATCAGCAGGGGAAGAGGGGAGGTTCTCCGGTGCGAACACCCGGAGCAGAGGCACGTCCCCTGGCCACCTACCCCAGCCTCCAGGCCCCTTCTGTTGTCAGCAGACTTCTTCTCTGGGGCCAGATATTTGGTGTGGAAGCACAGCTCCAAAGGAACATTCTAGGCCTGAGAAGCATTGCGTGTTGGAGCCAGAAGAGGCTCTAAGGCCACTCTCCCAACCCCTTCACTTTACAGATAGGACACGGAGCCCCGAGAGGCTGCAGTTCATCCAAAGTCACCCAGCCGAGGGGGCAGAGTTGGCAGGGGAGAAAGGGCGCTCTTGGCCAGGAGAGAGACTCTGCTCAGGGGCGCGTGAGCCTGCGCCCAAACAATGCGGGTCAGACCCGGGGGCGGTGGTGGGGGCGCACAGCCGGAGGCCGGCCCGGGCATGGTCGGGTATGTGGTCTGGCCTGTGGTCTGGTGCGTGGCCGGGTCTTCCCTGCGCCCCGCTTCACCATCGCAGGCAGCCGTGGGAGCCGCGGGCTCCGGAGGACACTGCTCCTTTGCTAGTTCCCCCAGAGGACACATGTCCCCCTGGGGTCCCGTTAGATGGCAGTTGTGAACAGACCCGGAGTGTAGCGAAGAGAGAGTGACACCTTCACAGGGAGCTGCAGAGACACGTGTTGAAAGGGCTCTTTCCTTCAAAAGGATGCGCAGAAGGAGAGAGGCAAGGGAGGAGCAGCCGGCACCCCGGCCCTGGGCCCGGAAAGGGGGACCTGCCCCGACAGGCGCTCAGCTCAGCGCAGGAGCCCGGGACGGGAGCGGGCCGAGGCCGAGGAGGGCGGCGCGGGGGCCGCCGGCGGGGCAGGGGTGCAGAGCAGGACCCCTCGGGCCTGACGACAGCCCCCTGCCCCCGGCCGCCCGGGCTGCTGCTGCTCCCGGCCCATGCGCCGCTCAGAAAAGGCACCCCTGGGTGGGGAGGGATGGCGATCCGAGCTCCCCCACAGCTTCAGCCGCTTCGTGTCCATAACTTCGCTTCTCTCATTTAAGCCGTTCGAGTGGGGTTTTCTGTCACTTGCCTGGATTTGGTTCTCAGCGCCATGCAAGCTGCGAAAGGATTTTGAGCGGNGGGGGGGGGGGTGACGGGATCCGGTTCCTATTATAAAAACGTCACTCTGGCAGCCGCGGGGACCGGGGACTGTGGGGGGGCAAGAGCGGGAGCCGGAGACCACGGAGGAGGGGGGAGAGGTGGCTGCAACGCCAGGCTCGGTCATAGCGGAGCGGGCAGGCGCCGGGGAGTCACGGTCCGAGCGGGACAGCATCGGCGGGTCTGCTGCTGGCGGGCTGGAGGGGTCTGGGGGCCCTGGGGGGTGGACCGGCTGCTGAGTGACACCGGAGGGGAGCAGAGTGTGAGAAGGTGCGGCTCGGGTGCGAGGGGCTGGGGTTCTCTTTAGAGCGGGTCACACTCGGGATGCTGGTGACACAGCTAAGTATAGAGGTGTCATCAAGTCACTGTTCCCCGTGGACTTCGGGGCAAGGCCATGAGCTACGAGGGATGGGCAAAGGTGTGGGAGGCCAGCCTGAGGGAGCTGGTGTCCCTATACCAGGGATTTGTGGAGGGGGGGGTCACAGGACAATGACGAGTGCCTGCTGGAAGCTTGTGGCTATAAACCAAAGGGCAGGTGGTCAGCCGGCCGTGTGGGGCTGCCTGGACACGTTCAGGTGCTGGGGTGGAGGCCTGGAGAAGATGTTTAGTTGGGTGTAGGTGGACATGGGATTTTGCCAGGTGAGGAAAGGTAAGAAGGAAGGTGCAAAGGATTAGAGGTTAATTTGCAAGGGACAGATTCTAATGAGCTATAATTATGCATATCCCCAAACTGTCTAGAGAGAAGACACGGAAAACGCTGGTTTGGGGTCATCTGGTAATAGGCAGTGGTGAGGGTTTCGACGGGCGGCCATGGGCGTGTGTGGGGTGAGGAGGAGGAGGAGGGCCAGTGACCAAGCCCTGAAAGTCAGCATTTAAGGGGCGAGTGGGGGAGCCTTCTGGGGAGACGGACGGAGGAAACCCAGGCGAAGGTGGTGCCATAGAAAGCACGAGAGAGGAGGAGAAGCTGGGCCGGACTGTGGGGCTTGCTTCCAGGAACTGTTCATTTTTCAGGTTTTCGGAGGAGAGGTGGAGGAGCCCAGAAGGCAAGGGCGGAGGCAGGAAACAGCGAGTAAGGTCAGAGGATCAAGTGTTAGATACAGAGGGAACTGGACCCGGGTCTGGAGAGATGAGAAATTGGTTAATTTTCCAAGAAGCTGTAAGAAGAAGTTATGATCTGAACTTGGGGGTTATATTTGGAACCAGAAAACAGCAGTTGGCTTTCAGGCCCAGAACTGTGAGTGAGAGAACCCTCTGGGCCTGGGGAGGCGGGGAGAAGTTAGAAGGGGTCAAGAGAACAGGCCGGGAGTGAGGACTGGCTCCGCTGAATCCGGACCAGCGGAGGAGCCGCACCCGTGCCCCGAGGTGTCTCACCCCTCGCGGGGTGCTGGAGTAGATGGGGCGCTCTCAGCACCTGCTGAGCGGGGGAGGGGCCGAGGGAGGGAGGCCTCAGGAGGGTCCAGGCCCCAGGGTCAAGGACAGGCTGTAACCCCAAGAATCCACTTTGGAGGGAGGTGCTGACGAGCTGGGCTGGATGCGGGGATGTTAACATGAAGGCGAATGTTGTCGGCTCCGCATCCCTACCCCCAGCCCCCAGTACCTGCCCGGTGCTACTAACACGCACAAGGCTCCCGGAGTGGACCAAAATCTGATGTTAAAAACCTAGGGTCTGGCCCAGATGGGGCCAGCAAAAAGAGCTGTGGGTTGCATGACTGTTTTGAGCCCAGGATTTCACTCACAGGGACAGTTTGTGCTTTAAAACAGCCCTGGAGAGTTGGGTTGGTGGACAATTCATTTTTCTCTGCCATGAAAGCCTTTGCACATCTCACGGCATGTTCTGCCCTCTCTCTTTGTATCGGGATGGGTGGTCAGGTCTCTGCGTGGGAACCCACTGTCTCTCAGCCTTGTGACCCCTGCAAGGCCTTCTGCCTCCCCTGGGTTTTCTTTTTCTCCAAGTTTCTCTCTCCACTCCCCCAGTGGGTGTGCGGTTTAAAGTCAAGGGGGAGCTCTGGGTCCCTCTTCCTTGGCAGGCTGCTGGGAGGGGCTTGGTTGGAGAGCCCCTGTGCATCTTATCTCCTGGCAAGTGAGGGATGTGCTCAGCTTGAGGGTGCAGTGAGGATGCTGCAGCCGGCGTGGGGAGGGGACACAGCAGCCACATCGTTGGAAGGGTGGGCCCCTAAAGCCCCCTGGCTGGGGTGGTTGCTCCTGCTGCCTGGGAGACCACAGACGGCTGCCTGCGTGTCTTCCTGGCCACGCACGCCTGGGCCAAAGTGCAGGTGTCGCTGTGTTACCCACCTGTCTTTACCACGGCTTCATGCTTAGCTCCTGCAAACGGATCCACGAAGCCCCAGGAAACACGGTGTTCCCTTGTTTTTCCGCAGGCTGGGACCCCGAACGCAGAGCCCGGCTAGTGGCTCCCTGTTTATTCATTAGGTCTGGGAGCCACGATGCACAGCAGGGCCAGATGTGAAGTGGAGAAGCTTCCCTGCAGCTGACACAGTGCTCACAGGTCCGGCCTTTGTTTCTCCAAGTCAGATTTGCACTGACTGTTGCTACGAAGTCTTTCTGCCGGGTCTGCTGTTTACTCGCCTCGCCTAGCCAGCACTCCTGACTTTCTCATCTTCCCCCGGTGGGGTTCACGGTGGGATCGAGGCTGCTGCCAGAGGCACGCAGTGGGCATCCTTCTCTCTCCCAGCCCACCTGCCTTTCCTGACCTACCCATGCCTAGGCAGTTGATTTGGTGGCTAGATTGGAAAAGCGTCCAGGGTCTTGATGGAGAGGAGAGGGGAGGGGCAGAGAGCTTTGCCAGCCACCTGCAGTTCTTTTGCCTCCCAGGAGAGCTGTGAGTGGCACCAAGTATGCAAGTTCCTTTGATGTCTGTCCCCAGCCACTCTGTCATCATGAGAGGCCTTGGGGCCTGTTCCCACCGTCACCGTTATGGATGCCCCTGCCCACTGAGAATCACGGCCAGGCTGAGGCCATCCATCTCAGGGGCAACAGAAATTGCTTTGCCTTGGATTTGACGATTTGGGCAATGACAGCGTTTAAACAGGCACTTCCTACTTATGTACGGGTCATATTTCTAGTGGTTTACTTACAAATTGGCTGTTGGCTACTCGAAACAGGTTCTTACAGAAATAGGTTTTCGGGTGGTGCTTAGGTTTCCAAGCCAGTGCACAGAGGGCTGATTCACTTGGATCAAAGGCAGGAAGTTGGAAGGGGCGGGTTATAGGTCAAGGTTTACACTGAAGAGAGGATAGCCAGGGGTAGGGGTAAGCCTGGGTGTGGAAGAGGTCACTGCCGTTGGGTCCACGGAATGCCATCAGGCTGGGGCATTCATTCATTCATTCATTCATTCATGCATGCATTCATTCATTCATGATGCCTTTCTTTGCCTCATGCCCATATTCCGTTCCCCTTTGCTGCGTCCTCAGAACATACCCCAAATCTAGCCCCTTCTGCTAGCTACCACCAGCCTAGTCCCAAGTGCTGTCCTCTCCACCTCCCTGCTGTGTGCCCCCCCCACCTCGCCCCTCCCCACCACCCACAGCCAGAGTGAAGCTTTTAAAATGCAAGTCAGCTCAAGTCATCTTGCAAGGATCATACAGAGCTCGCCCCGGAGAAAGGAGGCAGCTCCTACCCTTCCACCCTCCACCCTCCACCCCATCCATTCCACTCACCTCTGGCCCACTCCACCGAGAAGTGGGAGTCCGGGTTTCTCAGGCGCCTGCTTTCTTTTGGAGCTGCCTGGTTTCCTTTGTCCCTACATGTTCCTGCTTCCTTCCTCAACATCCTGGGTGACGTCTGTCTTTGGAGCAGGCTTACCGCCTACCCTTTGCTTAGGACAAAAAATAATGGCACCTCCCTCCTCTCCCCTGCTGTGTATACACCCCAGAGGACAGGAGGACATTTTTTATTTTTTACTGTGCTCCACAGGTTCATAACTGCAGAAATCAGTAATTCATCTCTTCTGCGTTCCTTTCTTAATTGTGAGTGGCAGTCACGTTCCCGCCCCCGTGTCAGTTTAGCTCAACTCTGTGCACCAGGCTGCAGATTCCTCCTCATTAGTCACCCTCCCTCCCGCCTCTGCGTCTCGCCACCCTTCCCTCCTGGGCTCCAGCCTCCCCTTCCTGGGGTGAGCCGACGCCCCACCTTGAGCTGACCCGTCCGGGCTGCGTTCTGCCCCCGGAAGGCACCCACCTCTAACTCCCACTGCCACGTCGGCCTGACAGGCTTCAGTCGCCCTGATTCTCAGCCAGGCAGCTGCTTCTTGGAACTGCCCCAGAGCAGCTTCCCAGGCTGACTATTCTCTCCTGCGGCTCCATCTGTGAGTTTCGGGGCCCCATGTCACGGCTGCATAGAATCTGGGACTGCAGGGGCTCCTGGAGGTCATTTTGCTCTTCTCTTGCCCTCTGCCCTTCCCACCGAGGAAGAACCTTCTTCCCTGACCAGGGACCGTCATGTTCAGCATCCTTCTCTCGCATCTGCCTGCAGGCTTCTTGCCGCGGGCTCCGGTCCTTGCACCAGGGGAAAGAGCAGTACGTCCTGCTGCTGGAGTCACCCGCCTCTGGGGCTGCACCCCCGCCATCCCCGCCTCTTCTCTCGGACCACTTGTTTACGGCTTCCCAGCCTCTCTGCCGTCTGGGTGATGGCAACACCCAGCCAAGACAATCTGAATTAATTTTGCAAGTAAAATTTCATCAGACGACCTATCAAGCGCTTCACTAAATCAAGACATATTACATCTCGTGTGTGCCCTGAGCCCATTTATCATGAAAGTCAGCCCCTGAAATGCCAGACAAGCTTAGGCCAGAAAGGAGGAACATTCTTATGTCAAGTGAGAAGGGTCTTCCTTGTCTCTAGATGTGTGACCTGAGGGGCTTTGCTCTGCTCTTTTGCCGAGAAGACACTGTTGATGGTACTTGAGATTCAAGGTCAGGTGGCTCTGAAACAGAACCCCTGCTTTGATGCTTTCTCGCTATGCAACTCCGAGCAAGTTGCTTAACCTCTCTGAGCCTCTGTTTTTTGGGGTGTGAAATGGATATCATATCTACCTTAGAGGACTGTTATGAGGTTAAATGAAATGAACCTCCATGAAGTCTCTGTGATAGCAAGGGCTCTGTGAATGTCCATTCCTACCCCATACGAGGTAAGTTGCAAACCCCATGGACGTCTTTGGTTCCGACGTGCTGATGTGGAGGTATCCACATGTGACACGAATGATAGGAAATTAACAAGCGAGGAGATGCTTTGCGTGTTGCAAGGACCTGCATGTAGTTGATAGAGGGGTGGGAGATGGCTTCAGGACAGTTTCTGTTCACACAGAAAGAAAGTAGGCAGACGTTGTCACCTTCCAGACATGGTATGGGTTCCCTAGGTTGGTCCCTGTCTTGTGTCTTATTTTCTTTTCTTGCCCTGGCTCATCACCTGTGTGTTGTTGGTTTAACAGAGACCTCTGAGATCCTTGATAGGGCCTCACTACAGTGATGTTGATGGGCCCTCACCTTTCTGCTTTGTTGTTTGGCTTTGTTCCTGTCACCTTTCCAGGCAGCGGTGGACTAGAGCCATTTAGGAACAGGCAAAGGGAGACAGAGACACATGCTCTCTTACCTGCTGACAATTTAGGTTAGGACTCCTTCCAGAGAAGCCTGGGGGTGGTGACCCCCATGGGATATGGCAAAGACCCCCTTCTTGCCAATTCTACTAAGCTTGGCCTCCTAGGAGCTGGGGAAGTGAGGTCCTGGGCTCCCCAGGACTGGTTCTGGAGGGACTCCAAGCTCCCTAGGTCCCTCTGTCTTCTCAGCTGTGCATGCATGAGGCATGTGGGCACCAGCGCCCCTGGGACGGTCCACCATCTTTCGTTGGGGGCTTGCCAGTGTTGCGCCCTGAGCCAAAAGGGCCAGACAGAAGAATCTTTCTGTCCACCAGAGGCTCCCAGTCCTGACTGGCAGTGGTGCCGAAGGACAGAATGAGTTACAGGATGTAACTTCTTTAAGCACCGCGATTTAAAAAAACATATATTTTGTCCACTTTAAATATTTCCATCCAAATGGACCGAAAAAAAGGGTCACTAATATGCATCCCTCTTAAACAGTACACACAGAGCCCGATTTGATCATCATTCTCATTACTCAGGGTCATTATTAGAAACATCAGCTACTACCCGGACCGTCTGAACCCGAGAAGGTCCTGGCACACCAAGTGGACCCGAACTGCTCCCATCTTGGGTTCTTTACCCATTTTGTGATTTTCACCTCTCTCCTGCTTCATCAATTGCTCCTTGCTACTTTTGCCAGCCTGCCTGCCTCCCTTCTGTTTTGCATTTAGTATGAATAAACTCTTTTAGCATTAGGCATAGAATGGAGTCTGGGAGGGTCTTTCTTATCTATTTTGAGTTTTATTTATTTATTTTTTTTTAGGAGAGAGCAAGAGAGTTTGGGAGTGGGGGTAGGGGGTAGGGGAAGAGGGAGAGAGAGAATCTTAAGCAGGATTCACGTCCAGCGCGGAGCCTGACGTGGGGCTCGATCTCCTGACCCTGAGATCCTGACCTGAGCCAAAATCAGGAGTCAGATGCTTAACCAACTGAGCTGCCCAGGCACCCCTGTTGTTTCTTCTTTTATCTCAGTGCAGTTGTGTCCCCTGGATAAGAGGTGGTTTTCATACTGCATTTGTTCTTGCTGCGTTGTTTGCATATATGCCCCCTTTTTTATTTCATTTATTTATTGAGATATAATTGACATGTAACATACTAGTTTCAGGTGTACAACATCACAATTTGATGTTAGGACAGACAGTGCAAGGATCATATAGGACCAGTGTTCCAGACAGGTTTCCAGATCGTGGTAGACAAAGGACCTCGAGTCACATTTGTTATGTTCTTCCCACAGCAGTGCCCACATAGGGCAGGGACCTCACATATATGTGCACGCTGAATTTTTTAAAAAATTTATTTATTTGAGAGTGAGAGAGCATGCCAGGGTGTGGAGAGGGATGGGCAGAGGGAGAAGCAGACCCCCCTCCCCCCTCCCCCCACACTGAGCAGGGAGCCTGCTGCGGGGCTCCATCCTGGGACCCTGGGATCATGACCTGAGCTGAAGGCAGATGCTTAACCAACAGAGCCATCCAGGCGCCCCCACACTGACTTTATCAGTGAATCTACTTAATGAAATAAGGAGTGGAACTGAATGTATCATAGTTACATCTCTAGAAAGCAGGAGAGTAATCCCATCAGCTGTGCAAGAGACAGTATGATAGTGGGTAAGACAGTCCAACTGGGGCTCTCGTTTCAGCCCTGCCATTTACTAGCTGGGTGATTTTAGATTACTCTGTGCCTCAGTTTCCTTGCCTCAGAAATGGGATGATTCTAGTGGCTGCCTCATAGAGTTGTGAATTCAATGATAAGATGGCTGTTAAGATTGCTTAGCACATATCTGGCCCATAATGAGCACAGGATGTTAATAACAATGATAAAAAAAAAAAAGCCAAAAGGTTCAATCGTGGAAGAGTGGTGGAGATGGTAAGGGCTTTTTGGGAGGGGGTTTTCTAGGGACCATTCCTCTCTGCCCAGGATTTCCTCCCTTTCCTCCTTCCCCTCTCCACGCCTCTGGGAAGATCTTTATTTGGTCTCAGCGCTAGATGGATATTAATGCAGAAATGTTAGGGCTGGAGATTTCCACAGCCTTTGAATAATAGGCATTTGGAAAATTAAATATTTCTGTCAAGTATGCCATAAATCTTGGCTGTTTAGGAAGGTGAGAAATTAAAATTGCAGAACAGCCGGGGAGGGAGCACGCGGCCCAGCCCCTGTGTGTGGTCTCAGGGTGAGGGTAGGTGGAGCACCAGGCTGCTTGGCACTTTGGAGCAGGGACCCCAGCAGGCCTGAGGGGTAGAGGCAGTCGGGAGAAGGTTGCCTGCTGCAGGTCCTCAGCCTGGCAGACTTGGAAGTTCAGATGGTTTTGATGGAGGCTTCCCGCTTTGTGTTCTAGATCTGCATCTGGCCCGCTCCTGCTGGGCTTCCAGCCATCTTCTCTCCTTTCCCTCCCAGTTCGGCTTTCCTGCCCACCCACCAGCCCACCAGCAAGCCCCCCCACCCCCCCAGAGGCAGCGTGCGGCACTGCTGACAAGAGCTTTCCCTTAGTTCCTTCTGCCGCGGGAGAACCATCCCGAAAGGGGGCAGCCCACTTTGGGCATCCCCTGCTCCAGTGAAGGCAAACGCTGTGAGAGGGTCTTGTGTAGAGAAAGGGTCTCCTGGACCACACGAAGGGGTAGCGCATGCACTCCCAGGGGTCAGGAGAAAGCAAAGACAAGGAGTTGTGAGTGATGCCTCTTTACGCGGGACGCTCTGTCTTCCAGAAGAACAAGACCATCCCCGTGGTTCCGTCTCCCCTCGCCTGGCCCCGGGATGGTCCAGAGACCCTCAGCCTCACGTGTGTTGCTCTCCTGCCTTCTTACCTGGTTACGTATCAGGACTTGACTCCTGTCTACCACACTGCATACATGGGGTGTTAGGAGTGTGAATTAGTCCCCAGTTTTGGGGGGACCCACATGAAAAGGGGTACCAGCAAAGCAAAGCCTGTCTAGAGGAGAAGAGCCAGAGGTGGTAAAGAGACTCAGAGCCACGTCATGTTCTTAACCTTCATGCATTCGCTTACTCAGCGAGCATGGGTAAGCTGTTGGAACTTTCTTTTTCTCTTTCTTTTTTTTTTTTTTTAAAGATTTTATTTATTTATTTGACACAGAGAGAGAGATTACAAGTAGGCGGAGAGGCAGGCAGAGAGACAGGGAGAGGAGGAAGCAGGCTCCCCGCTGAGCAGGGAGCCTGATGCGAGCCTCGATCCCAGGACGCTGAGATCATGACCTGAGCCGAAAGCAGAGGCTTTAACCCACTGAGCCACCCAGGCGCCCGGAACTTTCTTGATATGCCAGATACCTAGGAAATATAAGTACCAGTGAGAACAGACTGTCTTACCTTGTATTGGGCATTGGGCTAAATCCTTTAAACACATTAATTCATTTAGCCCTAAGAGGCTTAAGATAATGTTGTTATCCATTTTAATAAGGAAGCTGTGATTCAGAGAAATGAAGTGACCTTCCCAGATGGAAAAGCTGAGAATCAAACCCACATCTGACTTTTTTATGTATATATATTTTTAAGATTTTGTTTATTTATTTGAGAGAGAGACAGAGAGTGAGAGAGCATGAGCGGGGTGAGGGGCAGATGGAGAGCAGACTCTTCGCTGACCAGGGAGCCTGATGTGGGGCTCGATCCCTGGACTCCGGGATCATTACCTGAGTCCAAGGCAGATGCTTAACTGACAGAGTCACCTAGGTGCCCCCCCATCTGACTTTTAATCACTTTGGGTCACTTGGCAATAAGGCCTTATTGAAAATTCAACAGGGACTCCAGCCTTTGCTCCTAAGAAGCTCAGTCTAGAAGGAGAGCAGGTGTGTAAGTCTGAGGGGCAAACTCAGTCTAGGATGGATGGCCAGGGATTAGGGAGGGCTTCCTGGAGGAGGTGATGCCTAAGTGGAGTCCAGAAGGATGCACAGGAGCCGGCCCAGGGAAGAAACAGAAGTAGGGTGTTGTGAGGCTGAGGGAAGAACTTCAACAAACACCCAGAACTGAGTGAGAACTTGTCTAAGTAACGGGAAGCAGGCTGGAACTAAGAGAAGAAGCCAGAGAAGTAGCAGAGATCAGACACAGAAGGCTTTCTGTGTCAGGCTTAAAGGCACCAGGAAGCCACTGCAAGGATTTACCCAGAAGGGAACAGGTTGAGATCCTCCGGTGGTGGTAGAACGGCTGGGTAATAAACAGCAGAAAAATGAGGCTGGGCAGGTCTCTGTGAGAAATGTCATGGGCTTAAACTGAGGTCTGCACATGGGCGAACTTGAGAGACTATCTAGGAGGCAGAATCATGGGGACCTAGCGCCGATTAGACATGGCGGGGGGGGGGGTGTTGCCATATGTAGGGAAGGGAGGAACCAGGTCTGAGGGACCAGGGTGGGCTGCCGCCTGTCTCCACGTAGGTGTGGCCCACCTGCTTGGTGGCCATGGGGATCCTCACCATGATCCCCATTCTGGCCTTGTGTGGAGGAAGGGGATGTGTTCCCTGGCTGTGGGATGCACGTGATTATTGAGACGTCAGTCGTGCCAGCAGGGGCCCAGCTGGCCCAGCTCCCACCTCTTAGTCCCCTCCAGGCAGACCCCTTCTTTGTCCCTTACAAAAGGAAGTAGGGTCTTTCTGTGTTGGCCATATGGACAGTGTCATTATTGGCCTCTTTTCCTGTATGGCCTAGGGCTTGCTTGGCCAGCCAGCACTGCGCTTGGCCCTAGCTGCTTCTAGATTCCTAGCATATGGCCGTGGGGAAGGCAGCTGTCGGAAAGCCCCCAGTCTAGGAGCTTGAAGTTCCGAGATCCCCTACACCCCAGCTTCTCTGGGCTCTAGAGAACACCTTCTGGGGCCTGGATGAACTGGGGCCCAAGGAGAAGCTTGTGAAAAGGAGATAAGACAACCCCTCTTATATTTCTGGGTTTCCTGGGAAGAAAGCAGGGTAGGTGGCAACCCTCGCTTTCTGGAGTAAAATGTGAACTTTTAAAATCTGAGGATTAAAAATTAAGTTCGGTCTTTGGCCAAGCTAGGCCAGGGGCTGGGAGGGAACAAGGACAGCCATCTCGTGGTTAAGGGTGCGGTGGGTGGGCTTTGTTCCCCATCCCGCTGGCTTGTTCTCTCAGCTGAGTAGACCTGAGCAGTTAGGGAATTCTATCCTTGGGTCCTCCATCCAAGGAAATAAGATGTGGCGCTCCCGGTTATTCGCCTCTGAATCCCCCCGCCCCCGGCCCCCTTTCCAGGAGCTTTAGAGAAGCCCACCTCCTGTTCAGAGAATTATGAATCCCCATCTGCCTGTTCTGCCCGTCCTGGCACCTGCTACACCTGTGGCGGGGTCTGCCTCCCGGGGCCTACCTTGAGCACCAGCCCCCCAGTCTGGTTTGACTCCTGAATACGCCCGAGGGCCTGGCCCATTATCTGTGCATCACGGAGGAAGTGTGCCAGGCGTGTCTCATGAACTCAAAGATCCCAGGGAGCCTTGAAAGGCTGGGGCTTGGGGGTTGGTGCGGGGCGGGGTGGTGGTCATCGCGGTGCGATCCTTGGGGTGGGGATCGCCGTGTCCAGGAGCGCGGGGTTCCTGGCCCAGGAAGGGCCCCGGGGCCTGGGCGTGGAGGGCGGCGGAGGGGAGCCTGGAGCCCCCGCCCCGCTCGCTCTCACCACGTGTGCGCGAGGCCTTCGTTACTCTGGCAACTCGCCCCGCTCAGACGGCACCAGGCAGCTGAATCCAGCCCCTTGTTACGGGGGAAAATGCTCTCATTGAAGCGCCCGAGCGGAGCTTCTGCCTTTTATTGCGCCCGGCGCCACCGGCTTCCATTTGTAAACTTATTAGTGTGCGCGCGGCCAGGGGGCCCGGGAAGCCGGGCGGCGGCGCGGGGGACGGAAGGGGGCGACGGCCGCCGCATGCTAAGCAGGGGGCTGGGCCGCGCCGAGGGGCGGGCGGGGGCCGCCCGCCGCGAGCGCCCCAGCCCTGGCGTTGCCCTTGGCCCTGCGGCTCCGATTCCGTGAGGTCGCGCCGGGAGTGGAGCCGNGGATCCTCACCATGATCCCCATTCTGGCCTTGTGTGGAGGAAGGGGATGTGTTCCCTGGCTGTGGGATGCACGTGATTATTGAGACGTCAGTCGTGCCAGCAGGGGCCCAGCTGGCCCAGCTCCCACCTCTTAGTCCCCTCCAGGCAGACCCCTTCTTTGTCCCTTACAAAAGGAAGTAGGGTCTTTCTGTGTTGGCCATATGGACAGTGTCATTATTGGCCTCTTTTCCTGTATGGCCTAGGGCTTGCTTGGCCAGCCAGCACTGCGCTTGGCCCTAGCTGCTTCTAGATTCCTAGCATATGGCCGTGGGGAAGGCAGCTGTCGGAAAGCCCCCAGTCTAGGAGCTTGAAGTTCCGAGATCCCCTACACCCCAGCTTCTCTGGGCTCTAGAGAACACCTTCTGGGGCCTGGATGAACTGGGGCCCAAGGAGAAGCTTGTGAAAAGGAGATAAGACAACCCCTCTTATATTTCTGGGTTTCCTGGGAAGAAAGCAGGGTAGGTGGCAACCCTCGCTTTCTGGAGTAAAATGTGAACTTTTAAAATCTGAGGATTAAAAATTAAGTTCGGTCTTTGGCCAAGCTAGGCCAGGGGCTGGGAGGGAACAAGGACAGCCATCTCGTGGTTAAGGGTGCGGTGGGTGGGCTTTGTTCCCCATCCCGCTGGCTTGTTCTCTCAGCTGAGTAGACCTGAGCAGTTAGGGAATTCTATCCTTGGGTCCTCCATCCAAGGAAATAAGATGTGGCGCTCCCGGTTATTCGCCTCTGAATCCCCCCGCCCCCGGCCCCCTTTCCAGGAGCTTTAGAGAAGCCCACCTCCTGTTCAGAGAATTATGAATCCCCATCTGCCTGTTCTGCCCGTCCTGGCACCTGCTACACCTGTGGCGGGGTCTGCCTCCCGGGGCCTACCTTGAGCACCAGCCCCCCAGTCTGGTTTGACTCCTGAATACGCCCGAGGGCCTGGCCCATTATCTGTGCATCACGGAGGAAGTGTGCCAGGCGTGTCTCATGAACTCAAAGATCCCAGGGAGCCTTGAAAGGCTGGGGCTTGGGGGTTGGTGCGGGGCGGGGTGGTGGTCATCGCGGTGCGATCCTTGGGGTGGGGATCGCCGTGTCCAGGAGCGCGGGGTTCCTGGCCCAGGAAGGGCCCCGGGGCCTGGGCGTGGAGGGCGGCGGAGGGGAGCCTGGAGCCCCCGCCCCGCTCGCTCTCACCACGTGTGCGCGAGGCCTTCGTTACTCTGGCAACTCGCCCCGCTCAGACGGCACCAGGCAGCTGAATCCAGCCCCTTGTTACGGGGGAAAATGCTCTCATTGAAGCGCCCGAGCGGAGCTTCTGCCTTTTATTGCGCCCGGCGCCACCGGCTTCCATTTGTAAACTTATTAGTGTGCGCGCGGCCAGGGGGCCCGGGAAGCCGGGCGGCGGCGCGGGGGACGGAAGGGGGCGACGGCCGCCGCATGCTAAGCAGGGGGCTGGGCCGCGCCGAGGGGCGGGCGGGGGCCGCCCGCCGCGAGCGCCCCAGCCCTGGCGTTGCCCTTGGCCCTGCGGCTCCGATTCCGTGAGGTCGCGCCGGGAGTGGAGCCGGAGCTGGCACGGTCGGGGAGGGGCTTAGCACCCAGCGGGGAGACAGGTGTCTCCGGGGGACACGATCCCCGCATCTCTCCATCCCGACGTGGACACCGGGGGAGGCGGCGGCTGCCTCCCCTTCCTCGGGGGGTGCCTTGGTCCCCAGGCCCGGGGCTCCTTGCAGCCCCAGCCCGTGGGCGCTTGCCCGGCCGGCGAGGGGAGGCCGCCAGGCGCCCGGTCGTTAGCCAGAGGGGGGGGGGGCGCCCCGCTCCCCGACGGCTCCCGAGTGGGCTGACGAACAGAGCGTGGGCCTTCCGGAAGCCGGCTGCTCCGGACCCATCTCCGGACTTCGCACAAGGGCAGCTCTTTGTTGACGGCGCCCCTTTCTCTCCACCCCCCAGCCCCCGCCCCGTTTCCTTCTCTCCCGCCTCCCCCTTTCCGGTGATCGGGTGATCGGCTGCACGCGGGGGCGGGGAGGGGGGTTGTCTGAGCGTCCCCCCCTCCCGGTCCTGCCCGCTCTGCTGGCGACCCTTCGCGGGGGAGCTGGCACACGCTCGGGGCCGAGGCGGTGACGCGGGGACAGGCGTGGGCGGACGGGCTGCGGAGCCCGCGTCATCCGGCCCGTGGGGAGCGCTGTGCTGCTCTCCTGCCAGCGGGCGGAAGGGCCGGCCGCCACCGCCTCCAGTCGCCACCAGCTGCTGACCTCATTAGGGCTGGTAGCATGGAGGAGCGGGCGGTTAAAGGACCAGAAGAACCGGAGCTAAGTGGCTGCAAAGATATTGACGGCCTCCCTGGAAACTCGCTTTCCAATGAGCTGCTGCATCCCCTCCTCTAATTAGCAGGAGGGAGATGGACAAGTTGTTACAACTGCAGGGGAAACGATAAAAGATGGCTTTGTATTAGTGTGGCAAATTTTATTAAACTGAGAGAAAGGGTAACTGAAACATGACAGCCGCGTGTGGAGTGCCTCCTGAATTTGTAATAACCCAATCTTGTTCTGAATCATCCCTGCGTTGGCAAACGGAATATAAAGCATTTAACAGATCCAATATTGTAGGAGGTACAACAGAGAACAGCCGAGTGGGGAGGGACAGGTAGAGGAAGAGGGCCTCCAACCCAGGGCAGCCTTGGCTGGTTGATGAGACCGGAGCAGAAATACAGGCTCTGGCTCCCGGCTTCGTCTCATTAATTACTCCGGCCCCCCTGGCTCGCTCTTACATCTCGGTGTTTCCACTTACAATTCAGAGGTAGTGTCTGGCCACGAGAGAAAACTTAACTAATAGCGCATTAGTTGGTAGGGAATGGACAAAACCTCTTTTCCTCACGGGAGTAAAAAGGAAGATGGGAAATCGGGGAGGGAAGAGCTCAGCCACTTGGCGGTGCTGGCCTTGGGGGATGACTTCGGTTCTCTGGCTGGAAGCGGGGGGATGCCGTGTTCACTGTGCTGTGGTGCCCGTGGCTATCACTTTGATGATAGACATGTGCGTGAGGCCCAGACAGGTTAAGTCCTACGTCCAGGGTTTAGTAAATGGCGAGGTTGGTCTCGCACCTGGGTCCTTCAGAGTCCAAAGTCTGTGCTTTCCCTGTTGCTCTAGGTCTCAGATTTCAGTTGACAAATGCAATGGGGGAAAAAAATTCCTTAATGGAGGCCCTTGAGTGAGGAACTGTAGCTCTTGAACTCTAGGGGGACATCAAGATCTCCTGATCTGGGTAAGATATTATTTACTCTGCTTTTCACAAGAAGTGACTGGGTTCCAGAGATGTTAAGCCACCTGTCCAGGGTCAGCCATCCAGGAGGTGACTGAGGAGGGAGACCAGACTGCACATTCCTTCCTACTGAGGAAGGCCTCAGATGTCAGATAAATCCATGCTTTATTAAAGCAGGGTCTATTTAAGATGATTGCAAGCTAAATCTGTGGACTGAGCCTGACTTCTTACCCCTGCGATTTCCTACTCTTTGGTCCTCAGTGGAGACAGAGACATACATCACCGTCTTTCCTGTTGCTCTTCCTGGAGGTGAAGGCTGGCATTTAAATCTGACCTCTCCCCTCACTCAAATTCTTCCTGCCAAAGACTGAGCTAGACTCTGTCGGGGGTTTCACTTCCCACTCAGGAGTGATTAACATGTCCCTTTTCCAGCACGTAGAGGAAATGAGCAAAGCCCTTCTGTTTGAGAGAGAGAGAGAGAGAGAGAGAGAGAGAGAGAGGACAAAAATATGTAACACACCCCCAGGCTCCAGTTTGGGTTTGCAAAGTGGAAAACAGAACAGAACCATTTCCTAGGTACTTTTATGTTATTGCCTTTATAATGTGCCCAAAAATATTTTCCAAGTGATTCATCTACAACGCAATGAGAACAACGGCTGTTGCCATTTGTAGGAAAGTTGCTGGAGAGCAGTAGTGAGCCATTGTATTTTATGAAGGGAAGTGGCACAGGTGTTTGGAGCCATTTGCCTGAGGCATCAAGGCCGGTGCCCGGGGCGTCTGTAGCTCCAGGCAGGGTAGCTGGCAGAGGTGCCGGTTGGCTGAGGCACAAAGCAGACAGTACCCCACGGCTAACTCGGGACGGGGCTACCCAGGCTGGAGGCTTTCAACTTCAGTGCATTGGCCTCCCGCCACTCAAAGATCTCTTTGTCGTCTGCCGACTTTCAGAAAGTATCATTAACTGTAATAACGCACGTTTGTAAGGGACTTTGTGGTTTCCAGTGCTGCCTTTTCTCCATCACCTGTTGAGATCTTGATAAGCACCCTGAGGTTTGAAACAGATACCGTCATCCCCATTTTACAGATGAGAAGACTGAGGCTTTGAAAAGTTTAGTGCTTTATCCAGTTTAAGAGGCTCCTTTCCACCACCACCTCTCTCCCCCTGTTGTTTCCATGTGTCCCTGTCCCCTTTGTAAATGTTGGGGATTTTCTGTTGAATTCTGACTTGGAGCAGGAGGTGTGTGGTTCTCTAAAGGGTAATGCTGCCCAGTGTCAGTCACTGGGACAAGTGGAAGTTGTTAATCAAGAAACAGGAGTGGTCAGGGGACCTCAAGGTGGCAGGGGCCAAACTCTGCCAGGCCCTCCTCCGGTGAATACAGATTTGGAGGAAGCTGGACATAGGGAATGGTGCTGTCTCCACACGGGTGGGCGGGGACTAGGAGCGGTGAAGTGGGAAGCTCAGAGTGGGTGTAAGTGGACCCACGGAGGCCACTTTGCATAGATGAGTGTCCCTCTTATTCCTTTCCCCTTCTTGCTTCCAGGCTGTTAGAAGGTCTTACTGAATCATTCCAGTCTCGTTAGTTGTGCATCTGGGATTTGCCTTAATCCCAAATGCACAACTAATGAGACTTTGAAGGGGGTGCTGGCTCTTTGTGAGACCACCCTGTTGGTGTCGGCAATAACAAGTGGGACAAGATGAAGCTTAGGGGACAAAGCTCAGGGAAAACAAGAGCCTCCTGCCTGTCTCACTGGAAAGCCTCCCTCTCCTGCCAACCGTGGGAAGCCAGGGTTTGAGGATTTTGAAACCTAATTGTCCACAATGATGGGAATTTACGTAGCACTGCTGAACCGCACACTTGAAAATGATTAAGACGGTAAATTTTATTTCATGTATTTTATCCATAAGAAAAATAATTGATTGTAACAACTGTTCGTAGTTGTTGAGTCCAGAGTTTTGTAAGGGTTCTGGCAATAGACAGTGTTTCTCTGCCCTACCCTTCCCTGACCCCTCAGCCTTCCCTCTTTGAAGCAACCCCTTTCAACTTCTTATCTCTTTCTTCTGACACTTACATATCTCTAGAGTTCTAAATAATATGTCTGTATCATTGGGTTTAATGCATTAATTATATTATCTATTGATTTTCTATTTATGCTAATGAGGATTTAGTTCTCTTACGCTGCCATTCCTTCTGATTCTTACCCTCTCTGTAGGGTATTTAAATTCTAGCTAAATCAATATTCAGGATTTATATTGTGCCTGTTTGACTGTGATTCACAGCTGGCAATTATAGTATGGTTATGTTTCTTTTTTTTTCTTTTCCTAAAGTTCATAACCGCTTTGTTTTGCCTAATTTTTTTGCTTTACTTTTCTTTGTATTTACCAACAGCCTCTGAGAATAATTTTCCTGAAGGTCAGTGTCATCAGACAATCAATCCGTTCCGACATGCGTCTTGGAGACTTCGCTTCCGGACGTTGCTGTCTTGCCCAGTTGGTTTATGCCTAGGCCTGTGGCTCAGCTGTGACCCCAGGACGTCCCCCTGCTCTGGTCCCAGGACCCCTTTGCCTTTCTGTAATATACCTTCCTTCTTTCTAGGATCTCGCATCCTCTTCTTTTTTTGGCTTGCTCCATTCTTTTGATGGAGCACGTTTACCAGCAGTTTTCTCAAGTTCCGAAGATGTGCAGTGACCAAAGGCCTGGTGAGGACAGGCCACGGTGTGGCGCTGTGCATCGTGGGCTGGTGCCTTCCTCACCTGGAGACAGCAGCGTCCTCTCCCCTGGGTAGGATCTCCTGCTTTCTGTAGCCCCCGTGGCTTTTCTTCTTATCCCTTCCTCTTGCTGAAGGATTGTGATTTTTAGGAAGGCAGGGCCCTCACCCTTATCATTACTAGTAAGGGGCAGAACTGTGACTTGAACCCAGATCCATGGGTTCAAGTCCAGCATCTTCTTCCATTTGAGCTATGCCCTGTACCCCTTCTACCATAGCCAGGACCAGTGCTCCCAGGTCCTTGCCACTCATCAGCCATCGGTCCTCATGCAACAGACCTCACCTCTTCTTCCCTTCCTCCCTAGCCAGCCCCATTGTGGATGCGTGTTCCCCTGCCCCCTGTGCCTGGGGCTGGGCCCTGTCCAGGGAGGGTGTGGTCCCCCTGGAGGGAAACCCCAGGGTCTGTGAGATGACCTGGCATTTTATCCTTTTCTGGGTGGCTGGTCTTCTTGGTAGTGGGGAATGTGGTTAAAAGGGTCAAGGTCTTCCCTGCCTTCTCCCTTCGTCTGTCACACAGCCCTGCTCGGGCCCCTTTGAATGGGCAGGACGTCAGTGGAGGGGATCCCCTCTACAACATGCCTGGTCGCCTTTGCCTGGAAAAATTCAGGTCTGAATCAAGCAAGGGAAGGAGTAACACATCGGGGAGAGAGTCAGGCTCCTCTCCATCAAGTCCGTTGTAACTCAGTAGGTGAGAACGTGTTGTGGCAGCAAACCGGGCAGGGGAGCCTGTCCTCTTTGCAGGCCTGTCTCTGGGAGGCCTTGCCAGGCCTGTTGAAGGAGGCTGCCTCCCTCCCTCCTAAAGCATTGCCTTCCTTGGGAAGTTTTCTAGGTGGAGTGGAAGCAAGATGGTCATGCATAAGTAAAATCCACAGATAATTCCCAAGCTCTGCTTTAGCCATTAGTTTTCATCTTTCTTCCCACAAAACCTTTCTCTGAACTGCTAAGGCAGCAACACTGATTGATTTGTGCCTTTCCTCTTCATGTTTCCTCTGCTCCCTCTGTCTTCTTCTGAGTAAGATAGAAATTAGCTATGAAATAACCCAAGTAAGGCCACTTCTTCTGCAAGAAGAGAGACAAGCAAGAGGCTTCAGTAATCCATAAATTAGATGATCAGGCCCAATGCCATTTACTGTTTATGCATTCATTCATTCATTCAATGCTGTTTACTCATTCATTCATTCACTCCATGGTATCTTCTTTTTTTTTTTTTTTTGAGATTATTTATTTATTTATTTATTTGACAGAGAGAGATCACAAGTAGGCAGAGAGGCAGGCAGAGAGAGAGGAGGAAGCAGGCTCCCTGCTGAGCAGAGAGCCCGATGCGGGCCTTGATCCCAGGACCCTGAGATCATGACCTGAGCCGAAGGCAGAGGCTTTAACCCACTGAGCCACCCAGGCGCCCCATGGTATCTTCTTGATTGAAGAAAGTTCTAGGCTCTGGTGTGACGAAATCACAGCATCTCGCTGTTTGAGGTATTTAACGTGCATTTGCAGCAGTGTGACGTCTTACAGACTGTAGTCACCCCAAGGCCGTGAGCCCAGTTGGTTTTGCTCACGCGGTATGGGGTCCTCCGGGCCCAGCTTGGGTTGCAGGACAGGCCGTTTGCTCAGAGCGAGAGCCCCATAAATGCTTGTTGTTGATGGTGATGCTTGATCAATAAAGCTAATCCTGCCGTTGTCATCAGGGGATAAATCAGTGCTCGCGTGTGTGAGAATTTCCCCTTGAACGTGTTTCTGAGGATGCTCAATCAGACTCTTTATGGGTTCCAAGAGCTGGGACATGATGAAAAGGACATTGGCAATTGGCTGCTGGGGAGAAGTTGAGCAGAAAACAGGGAGTCTGTGAATTAGTCAGGGCCCCGCTGCTCACCCATGCTACCCCGCAGCCGCCGAGCACCCTGGGCCTCCGCTCGGTGAGCTTCAGCTCAAGCTTGTGGGTTCTTTGATGGCAGCTCGACTCTTGTCTCTCTGGGTGGGAGGAGGAGGTAGACGTGAGGACGGAAAGTTGGCAGCGGAGTTCGTGAGACTCAGAACGGTTGTGAGCAGGTATAGAAGACAGCAGAGCTGGACGGGGCCGGGGAGCGGCTGGGACTGCACTTGGACTCAGCAGGCCGAGGTCCTGGCCACCACAGATGGTGTGTGCGTGGGTGTGAGTCAGGAGCCAGGGAGGCACGGAGGTCCAGGGCTTGGGGTGCAGGACCCGCTCCCAGCCCCTTCTGTGTGGGAGTGGCCCGGCCTGACCACTAGGCCTGCGCTCACGCTCCGAATCCTCTGTCCCCCGGAGGCCTGGGTGGAAGGTGGCTGAAGCGGCTGAAGGCAAGGCCTCGGACTCCAGCTGACTCTCCTCCACTGGCTCAGGGATTGGGAGCGTCACAGCCCTGCCAGCATCTCCTGTGACACATCTTCTCCCCTCCCGGACCAGCCGCAGGGCCTCCAGGACAGATTCCCCGATGTAAGGTTTAGTTCTTTGTTATGTCTTCTCTGCAGCCTTGTCTTAAGCATCCTGAGAACCAGTCAGGAACGTCTCCCGCCATCCGAACGTGCCCCCGCATGGGACAGGCATGTGGTAGGGGCTCCGAAAGCGCTGGGCGAACGCAGCAGGGGCTGCGCTGCCTGGTTGTGCCTGAAC
>LNAC01000073.1:1095778-1137418 GCA_002007465.1 Ailurus styani | reverse complement strand
GGACTCCAGCTGACTCTCCTCCACTGGCTCAGGGATTGGGAGCGTCACAGCCCTGCCAGCATCTCCTGTGACACATCTTCTCCCCTCCCGGAACAGCCGCAGGGCCTCCAGGACAGATTCCCCGATGTAAGGTTTAGTTCTTTGTTATGTCTTCCCTGCAGCCTTGTCTTAAGCATCCTGAGAACAAGTCAGGAACGTCTCCTGCCATCCGAACGTGCCCCCGCACGGGACAGGCATGTGATAGGGGCTCCGAAAGTGCTGGGCGAACGGAGCAGGGGCCGCGCTGCCTGGTTGTGCCTGAACGGATGGCGGAGGGTGCGGGGAGCAGGTGTCCAAGGTGGAGTTGCTGGACTGGATGGTCCGCCATGGTTCTGGGTCTTCTTCCTGGGAGGGAAGGACGGAGGGATGGTAATGACGGTGAGCAAACACTAGAAGGGTGTGTGCTCCGCCCCAGGGCCTGTTGGAATGCCTTACACAGGCGCCCTCGTTTAATCCTTTCATTTCTCATTTAATTCTTAGTACAGCCCTAGGAGGCAGGTGTTCTGATTGGTCCCACTTCACAGACGGGGAAACAGAGACCTGGCTTACTCCTGTGCGCCCTTCACGTCTCTTCCTTGGTAAAGGCTCGAATCACTGCATTTCTCACTCTTCCTGGCTGTTTGCTTGTCCTGCTTCCCTAGGACTGACCATAAGTTCTGTCTGTGCAGGGACTAGGCCTGTCTTGCTCATATGGAACCCCTGGCGCCCGGCAGGCCGTTGGTATGGAGTAGATGCCCAATACATGACTTTGAATGAATGAATGAACGGACTGAGAGAATGAGAGCGTCACTTGCTCTGCACTGAAGCGTCCCCCCAGGCTGCAGGCAGGATGGCTCTTTCTTCTGTCTCCCCGCAGTGCCCATGAGCAGAGGGGTGCCCCGGAACCAGGCACCTCTGTTGAACCCGTGTTTGTTGAGCACCTGCTGTGTGCCCAGGTCCATACTGAGCGCCAGGGAAGGGGTCCCTGCTGTCAAGGAGTTTCCAACATCTTCTGCGGAGAAATCCCTTCACTTGAATTTCTCCTAACGCTCTCCTGTGCTTTTGATGCATAGCCCCCACTTTGTCTTCTAGGGGTTTTAGGAAGAGGAGAGTGAGTGCCATTCTCGGCAGCCTTCTCGGCCTCAGAGGACCCTGCCAGAGCCACCCCCTCTCAGGTAGACCAGCCAAGACCATTCAGTTATGCACCTTAATGCTGGGATTCTGTGCTTGCTCCTTTTCGAGGACATGAGGTTTTTTTTGTTTTTTTGTTTTTTTTTTGGTTTTTTTGCAAAATTGGAAGCATGTAAGTTTTCTGCTCCGCCCGTGGTGGGCCGAGGGTATCTTTCCGTTTACTGTCTCCAGCCTTGCCTCTCCTCTCCTCCCTTCGCCCTGCGTCCCCTCCTCTCCCCTCCCCTCCCCTCTCCTCTCCTCTCCCTGCCCAGCCACTGCCTTGTACCTGGTGTAATGTTCACACCTTATGCAGTGGCCCCGGGGGACCTCACCGCATCACTTCCTGCTAGGCGCCTGGGTCTTCCCACCGTCTTCCATGCGCTCCTTCCCCACTGGGACATTTTTGTGGGAGGTGCCAGGGGTCTTTTCGTGAGATGCATGTGCCTGTGCTCGTGAGAGCATGGACACGTCTGGGGCATGTGCCTCACACCCTGCCCCAGGCACAACTGTATATAGAACTCCAGCTCTTGGCCGGTTCTCCTCCAGACACCACCGGCCTCTCTGACCTCCTGCTCGGCACCGCCAGGGATGCTGGCGGGCTTCCACGTCCTTATGAACAATGCAGCAGAAAGTTGTTGAGGGGGACCCTGAGCAGAGTGGCTCCAACGTGGTCCGCAGGGCATTTCGCTGCTGCCGGGAGACGCAGCCCCTTGAATTTTTGAGGCGGCGACCATAGGAAAACAAAGTATGAATGGCCATAATTTCCTGGGCTCCTGAGCAAATTTGTATTTCATTCTGATTATTGAATGTGTTGCCTAATTGTAGCTATAAAAAGGAATAGTCCATCTTCCCCATGAAAGCCTGGTGCTGGCTAATTGTTGTTTAATTAGTTGATTCCAGTGGTCGAGGGGTGAGTTTGGAATTACAATTACAAATCCTATTATTTCAGGGAGATTGCTGAATTAATTAGTGGGACAATAGGATTCCTCACTGTTGACATCTTAAGAATCCACAATAATAACTTTAAAATGGGTTGCAATAATGGAGGTTGGTAATAGATTTGTCTTCTCTGCTGGGTGAGGCTGGACTTTAGGAAGACCAGGGCCTTCCTTTCTGTCCCCAGCCCAGGGGAGGGATGGCAGCCTGGAGAGGTGGGTGCTCTCAGTGAGAGTGTTGATCGGCCAGGGGTGGTGGAGGAAGGAGGGAGGGATCCCACACCTGTGCTTGGCTTTCCCATGACCTGAGTGGCTGGAGGCCGATGGTAATGTGAGGTGGGGGAGAAGAGGAAGGGAAGGGTCCAGCCAAGGATGTGCAGGGTTTAATTCAAGGTCAATGGAGAGGAATTGTGCTTATAGCTCTGGTGATCATGGACAGCCACGCAGGGCTTCCAGAGAGAAAGGCCTAAGTGGTGACAAGGCCAAGGTCATGCAAGAAGCTCTTGGAACTGGATGGGTCCCCGGGAGCCTGTGTTCCCAAAGCCCGTCTCTGACCATCAGCCTGTGCAGGACCAGGGGCAAGGTTGGTTGTTGTTTGGTTCCAGGTGACCTTCAGCCTTCTGCTTAAGATCTTACCTTAGCTCCCGCTGGGCATGCCCAGGTTGGGGTGGGGAGCCGGGAGCATTCTGTTCCCTCTCCTTCCTTGTCATTTCCCCCCTCTCCCCAGGAGTCACCAGAAGCATCTTCCACTCTGGATATAAAAGAGAAATATTGCACTGTAGCTTCAGCAAGAGAGGTGATAATGAGGATATAGGAGAAACTGTTTATCCAGGTAGTTAATATATGAATCATCCTGAAGGTCACGTGGCATCTTTCTTTCAAAGAGAGATTCCTACCCCAGTCTCAGCCGCACACATGGGGACGTGGGGCAGGGTATCATGCTGTCCCAAATTCTGGATCTTGTTGGAGTTGGAGCCTGGGATGGAGGGGTGGGTGGGTGAGTGGGCTGTGGCCTCAGAGGAGAGTGGAAGGGGGTGAGGTCCTGTGGAAAGCACTGAATGGGGTGATGGAGATCTCTCGGATTAGACGGACCTTCTCCCTTCAGGTCCCGAAGACAGTCGCCCAATGAAAGCTGGATGGGAGCCCGTTCCAGGCACCATGTCCTGGGTGTGCACCTTCCCCTTTCTCCCACCAGTGCCCCGCTCTTTTCTTCCAGGGCTAGGCATCCTCCAAGGGGACAGAGAGCCCAGGGTTTCTTGGAAGGCACATCATTAAGATTTAATGGGACATTTCCTGCCAGACAGGGGGATTGTAAAATGCAACTAATTCAGATAGCTAGGGGAGCACAGAGTCATTTCGCCTGTCGGCTAGCAAAGGCCAGACATGAAATTATGCCAGTCCCTGCTCTCTCCTCTCTCCAGCCCTCCCCAGCCTCACCCCTGGGCTGCAGCCTCACTGCCCCCGGAGTAGCTCCTGGACAGTGGCCCTCCCCCCGCCCACCCCCCCCGGCGGCCGGGTGTGCCGAGCCGCCCACAGAGGGTCGTTAGCAGCGCTGAGAGCTTAATGAGGAACGCCACGCCAGGCAGGGTCCAGGCGGCCACGAGCCCCTGCGCAGGGCACAGCCTCCTTGGCTCGAGCCCTGGGGACCCGAGCTGCAGCCCAGGCAACCTTCTGATCCTCTTGATCCCCTGCAGTGGGTTTTCCGGAGCCTCGATCTCTCAGGATGCTATCCCTTTGGCAGAGCGAGCCCAACAGCTGAAGGAAGTGAGTTGGAGAAGGGTGATGTGTGATGCACGTGTGTGCGATGTGTGAGTGCTTGTGTGTGCATGCGTGTGCGAGAGACAAGGAGTCAGAGACAGGCGGACAAAGGGAGAGAGGGGGGCGGAGTGGGAGAAGGAGAGAAATAAGGTTGCGGGTAGGGAAATGGAAGGGCAGTGGTCGCCTTGCCCAGGGCGGGATCATTTGGTCAAGGCTGGTCTCCAGGGTGAGTCTACACCCACAGGAGCCTAGAAATGAGAACATGGAGGGACAGAGGGAGCACAGCCCACAGTCCCCTGGGGCTCTCTGGTCTGGGCCTCCATGCTCGGGCGGAGAACGTGCTGGACTAGACTCCCAAGAAGCCCGAGAGGGGCGGGGGTTTAGAGCTCCCCTTAGGCCTAAATTGGAACCTTCTCTAGATGTGGACTCTAGAAGTTTCTGCCTCTTACAGGGGGTGTGACCTCTCTGAGGTCACGTAAGCGTGAGGATGCTGTTGCGGACCTCACAGGGTTGTCATGGGTGTTCATGAGACAACAGAGCCAGAACTTCTGGGACACACCGGGAAGCCGATGGTAGCCACCTTCCCTCCCTTCTGCGAAAGAGGTGCCTCATGCAGTTCGAGTCGCAGGCTCGGCTCTTAGTACAGCCTGGTCTAATCAGCCTCTGGGACCGGAGAACCATTTGGGAGCTGCCCAGCAGGACGTGGGGCTGGGCCCGACCCGCCAGCAGCTCCCTACCCCGCCTGCCACGTACCCCTTGCTTTCTTGCGTGGCCCAACTTTGCCCATCCCCACAGGTACCCAGAGTGGGAGGTGCAGAGGGTTGCTAACGCCGCTAGCTCCTCGGTGGCAGGGTTTGATTGAGCCCGGGCTCAAGTTCTAGATTAGCTGCTCCACCCTGATCGGGGCTGAGGGTGGGCCATCCCGCAGGCAGTGCCAGGCCTCCCCTGTGTCTGAGGCTCAGAGGCAGACTCCTTCCTAGAGATGCAGCATTTGTGGTGTACCTACTGTGTGCCGGGCCCTGCCCCCGGCACCGAGGATTCTGCAGAGGGTAAGGCTGGTGTGACGGCGCTCTAGTGGAGGGAGGACGGCCGGGGGGTGAATGAAGATGGTCAGGATGGGATAAGTGTCATGATGAAATGAAAACCCTGGGATGGATGGGGTGTGGGGGTGCAGGGTGGGGTGGGGAGTTTCAGATGGAACTGAGGGGGCATCTTTCTGAGGAGGTGACATTCTTCTGCTTAGACCTGGAGGGTCAGAAGGAGCCCTCCACACAGAGGTCAGGGCAGAGCCTTCGGGTGAGGAGAATTAGGCTGGAGCAAAATACCCCACGTGGGGCATGCCTGGTGTCCTCGAGAGACAGAACGATGTCCGAGTGGCTGGCTCATGGTGGACGAAGGGGAGGCTGTGTGGCGGGGCCAGAGCTCCAGGCCTGGCCTTGCAGCCTGGGCAAGAATTTGGATTTTACTCTCGAATGAGACGAGAAGACTGCTGAGTTTGAAGCAGGGAGTGACATAATCTGATTTATATTTGAAAAAAGTGATACTGGCTGCCCTTTAAGAATAAATTGTAGGGGAGGAAGAGTTAAGAAGTGATGTGTAGCAGGCTGGCTGCGAGCTGGCGGCGGCTTGGACGGAGGGCAGCCCTGGCACCAACAGAAGGCTGTTGGGCGGGATCCAGATATGTGCGCCTTCCTTTTCTGATGAAGGTCCACTTCACGTCCATTAAAATACACCGTGTCGTGCGAAGGTCTATGAATTTTGACAAAGGCACACACTGGGTGACCAGAGCCACTCAAGATCCGGAATGTTCCTGTCACCGTACAAATTCCCCTGTTGCCGGTTTTTGGCCCCTCATCCCACCTCCCACCCCTGGCCAACCACGGATCCGGTTGTGTTCCTATGGGCTTGCCTTTTCTTAAAGAGTCGTGTAATTGGAATCTTACGGTACGTGGCCTTTGGAGTCTTTGCACAATGCGTCCCTTCACTTGGCGCAATGCATCCGAGAACGTAGTCCGCTCTTTGTTACTGCTGGGTAGTATTCCAGTCTATGAAAATACCGGTTTATTCATTCACCTTTGGAAGGACTTGTAGGCTGTTTTTCATGTTTGGCAATGTCAAGTAAACCCGTGAGTACAGGTTTTTATGTGAACGTAAGTTTTGACTTCATCTGGGTCAATACCAAGGAGTAGAATTGCTGGGTCATCCAGTAAATGTAGGTGTCACTTCATCAGAAACGCCAGCCTGTTTGCCAGGGTACCATTTTGCATCCTCACTTCACCGTGGATGAGAATTCTAGTTGCTCTGAATCCTTGCCAACACTTGGTGTTTTCCTTTTCTTAAAAATAACTAAAATTTTTTCCCCCATTCTAATAGATACATAGTGATATCTCATTATGGTTTTATAAACTTTTTTTAAGATTTTATTTATTTATTTGACAGAGAGAGATCAGATCACAAGTAGGCAGAGAAGCAGGCAGAGAGAGAGAGGAGGAAGCAGGCTCCCTGCTGAGTGGAGAGACTGATGCGGGCCTCGATCCCAGGACCCTGAGATCATGACCTGAGCCGAAGGCAGAGGCTTTAACCCACTGAGCCACCTAGGTGTCCTCATTATGGTTTTCATTTGCATGACCCCAGTCCTAATGATGTAAGTATCTTTTCATCTGCTCACTTACAATACCCCTATCTTCTTGGGTAAATTATCTGTTTAAGTCTTTTGTACATTTTTGTATTGCTTGTTAATTTCCTTATTATTGGGTTTTGGGAGTTCTGTAAATATTCTAGATCTAAGTTCTTTATCGGAAATGTGATTTGCACAGGTTCTCTCCCACTCTCTGGCTTGTCCTTCCTTTCATACTCACGTGCTCTTGCTTGCTCTCTCTTAAATAATAAGACCAAGGATATTTATGAAAATAGAACAAAGACTAAAACAAGCATAATTCTTTTTATCACAGACCACTCTAATGTTGTCATTCAGAGCGTGGTTTCAGAAGACAGGCCTTGATGGACCAGACTTTGTAGTTTCTATGTTTTTTAATTATAGTAAAATACACATACCACAAATTTAGTATCATAGCCGTTTTTAAATGTACGGTACCGTAGCACTAAATACAGGTACGTTATTGTGTAACTAGTCTCTAGAGCTCTTTTCATCTTTCAGAACTGAAATTTTCACCTGTGAAGCAACAGCTCTGCATTCCCTGCTCCTCCAGGCCCAGGCAATGACCATTCTTCCTGCCTCTCTGAATCTGGCTACTCGCTAAATGGAATCATACAGTATTTATCCTTTTGTGACCAGCTTATTTCACCGAAGATAGTGTCCTCAGGGTTCATCAGTGTTACAGCATGTGACAGATTTTCCTTCCTTTTTAAGGCTGAATGATGTTTCAGTGTATGTAAATGCCACATCTTCTTTATCCATTCATATGTCAAGGGACATCTGTTTTGCTTACACTTTTTAATGATTTTTATTCATTTATTTGCAAGAGAGAGCACGTGTGCACACATGCGTGAGCACGGGGAGTAACAGGGAGAGGGAAAGGATCTCAAGCAGATACCCCACTGAGTGTGGAGTCCTGACCTTGGGCTCGAGCTCACGACCCTGAGATCATGACCTGAGCCAAAACCAAGAGCTGGACGCTTAACTGACTGAGCCACCTAGGCGCCCCTTGCTTACATTTTTTGATGATTGTGAATAATGCTGCTATAAAATTGGGTGTAAGCATATCTCTTTGAGACCCTGCTTTTGACTCTTCTGTATTCTTTTCATTCTTTGGACAGTGCCTTTTGAAGAGCAGAAGTTCTTAATTTAAGTATAATTTGTCAGTTTTTTCTTCTATGGATTATGCTTTGGTATTGCATCTGAGTACTCATTGCCTGATCCAAGGTCACCAATATTTCCTCCTACATTTTCTTCTAGAAATTTTGTAATTTTAGATTTGATAGTTTGGTCCATGATCCATTTTGAGCTATTTTTTTTTTAATATGGTGAGGAGTATGGGTTAAGGTGGGGTTTTTTTTTTGTTGTTCGTTTGTATTTTGTTTTGCTTTGCAAATGCATATCCAGTTGTTTCAAGACTATTTGTTGAAAAGACTATCCTTCCTCTACTGAATTACTTTTATATTAGATAGTTTTTGAGCTCGGATTGATAGGACTTGTGTTTGAATGTGGAACACGAGGGAAAAAGAGGAATTAAGGATGACTGAGTGTTGGCTCAAGCATCTGGTAGGATTATGGTGCCATTTTCTAAGATGGGGGAACATAGAGGAGAACAAGGTTGGGAGTTGGGAGTTATGTTTTGGAAAAGCCCATGAGGCATAAGAGCATTTGGCAAAGAGACAGCTGACAAAGGAGTCTGGAGTTCAGGACAGAAGTAAAGGCTGGAGATACAAATTTTGCAAGTCATTGGTGCAGAGAGACAGGTAAGCCAACACTGAGAGTGCCATGTGCTGAGTGCAGAAGTAGAGCTTTGTGCACGGGGGGCAGGGCTCTGGGGCAAGGAGAAAGGCGGGAGCACAGGAGGGCCTTCGAGGAGGCCAGATGAGTGGGTCTCAGGAAGTGAGTAGGAATTTGCCAAGAGAGGACTCAGGGAATGGCATTTCAGGAGAAGGATCAGAATGTGCACAGGTGTAGGAGTATGAAGTGTGGGGTCTTCAGGAACCTGCCCCGTTTGGAGCAGCCAGAGGAAAGGTGCACGGATCAGGAAGATGGGGCAGGGGTAAGTGTGGAAGAAGAGAAGGCCACCTCAGGAAGAGCTGTTGTGTAGACAGAAGAGTTTAAACTTTCTCATGGAGACCTTGGGTGAAGCAATGACAGATTTCCTGCGAGGTCGTGACCATGCCTCTGCCCTCACATGTTTGTTTCAGGTAAATAACCAGGGCCATGGTGATGAGTGGGAACCTGGAGACAAGAAAGGGGATGGTCAGGGCGGAGGAGTTTGTTACCTACGTGAAGCTGATGTCTGCACTTGGCAGTGGTGAGAAGGATAGGAAGTTAGAGGGGGCAGTGGGGACATTTAGGACAAGCGTACTCCTCTCTTAGGGCTCTCTTGTTCCATCTCGCCAGCCAGGCTATCCTTCCTCTGACCCGTGGAGTGTGTTTGTCCCTCGGGATCCCTGATTAGATCAAACCGCACAATTTAGATGACTCTCTCTGTGCTTTGCAAACCTGATGTGTGGTTAAAATCAGTGCACCGGCTCACTCCCCGCCCACCCGGGCCAGGCAGCGAGGGGGAACCAGAGCCAGGCCTCCAGTGGACGGCGGCTGGGTCTGATCCTTCATCTGTCGGACTAATCAGACCCTGTCCGTCCTGACAGGAATACAGATGTGATGCTTCTTTTTCACTCTGTCTGAAATTGCTTTGTAATAACAGTAGGAGTTAGAGAGGCATTTTTATTGATTAAACAATCGAGGCGATTTGTCTTTACAAAACTGAAAATATAGAGGTGTCTCTTTCTCCCTCTGTATACATTACGCATGCTTATTTATTAGCAGCACCAGTCTCTGCTTATAATCAAGCTGATGTTTATGATGGGGCTGCTTTACAATGCCAGGCTGAGATGATATAATGGGAGCTGGAGTGAAAAGAAGCCTAATGTAATGACACGGACAATCAGGGGGGAGAGGCCCCCGGGGAAGGCAGCGCCGGCGGGGATGAATGGTTGGAGGGAACCGTGGAGCCATTTTGATACAGAAAAAGGATTCTCAGAATGTCACATGGAGAGAACAATATGGCTTTGGATTGGATGGCTCCAGGTTTGAATCCTAGCTCTGCCACTTATTGCCTGTGTCACCTGGGAGAAGTTACTTACAGTCTCTGACACCCGAAATAGGGACAACAACGTCTAATAGGATGGCATACCCGAATCTCTTAGCACAGTATTAGACGTATGGAGTTACTACCTTGATCTTTCTAGAATGGGGTTCTAGGTAGGGATGGGTGTGTCAAGGTGCTTGGTCTGGTAACTTGCGTAGTGAACAAGTTCAGAGCTGCTCAGGATTGAAGTTCAGGCCCGGCTCATTCATCTTAGATCCTGCTGGCAAGGCCGGCCTGCCGGCTCAGACAGGCAGGCACACCACCTCGTGTTGTGCTGTCTGGAGCCTGCTGGGTTCCTGGGCCAGGTGCTGGTTAGCTGTGGCGCTGGGGGAGTCTTCAGGGGGAGGGAGCAAGCAGCTGGAGGTGGGTAAGTAGCCTTTCTGATCGAGTGGGTGGAACGTGGCCTTGTTGGACAAGGAGGCTGCTGCTAGAGCAACTGGCTGCATTAGTAAGAGATCGTTCTAATTCCAAACTGATATGGTGTAATTGTTCCAGCCCTGCAGGGCTCTGTAGGAAAACTGCTGGCAGTCACTTGGCTGCTGGGTTTGCTAAATCATTTTCCTGAATTCAGTTTATCACCCTCGATTGTGAGCTTCTGCACACAGACCATGGGCAGCAGACTCAAGAAGGCAGGCGGCTGGAGGTGAGCAAGACAGACGTTTGGGGCACCCATCTCTGCTGGTGTGGGCCTGGACTTGGCCTGCTCTTGGGGATACCCAGAATCCAGAGGGAGGCGAAATAGCTTTGGTGGGGTTCTCTGCAAGCTTCTGGTCCTCAGGTTTCTTGGTGCCCAGATTCCGGGTCTGTTGGGACCGAAGCTTCTTGGACTATGGTGTTCTTGGTGTTGACGTGTTAGGGTGAGGTGACCACCCTGCCAGTCAACTCCCTTTCTTACTGCCTGGCAACTGATGAGTAATTGCAAACCTGGAACCTACTGTGTGTATATGCACCGAAGGGGATAGGGTTTCACTGGAGCGGGTAGCTGCAAGCATTGTACAAGGTCTTCACTGGCTAATCTGGAGTAGGTTTTCAGAAGTCGGGGACTTACTGTGAATTAACTAGCCTAGTGAGGAAGGCCTTACAGCAGGAGTGGGGTTTGCAGGATTCAGTCTGCAGGGTGGTGTGGGAGGCATTCCAGGAGGTCAAGGGTATAAGCCAAGGGCAAAGTGTTTAGAATAATGAATGGAAGAGTTTGGTGTCAGGGAATAGTACGGGATAGTGTTCTCAATGTTTTGGGTCAGATGATTCTTTGTTATGGGGACTGGCCTGGCATCGTAGGGCTTAGCAGCATCTCTGGTCTCTACCTACGAGATCCCAGTCATATCCAAGCCCCCGAGCCCCTAAGTTGTGACAACCAAATATGTCTCTAGACTTGCCAGACCTGTGTGCAAAGTCACACCCCTGTCGAGAACCGTTGGTGTAGGGGATAATCAGAGATAAAAGTGAAACGTTGGCTGGGCCATCTGGAAGGGCCTTGGGTTTCCTGTCAAGGTTGGGACTGTAGCTCAACGACAACAAAAAAATCAACCTGATTTAAAAATGGGCAAAAGACTTGAATAGGCATTTGCCAAAGATAAAGGACCAATAAGGACATCAAAAGGTGTTTGATGTCACTAATCATCAGAAGTGCAATCAAAACCATCACGAGGTACCACTTCGTACTCGATGGGATGGCTACTATCAGAAAAATAAAAGTAAGTGTTGATAAGAATATGAAGTTGTGTACTGTTGGTGTACCACTGTGGGAAAACAGTATGGCAACTCTTCAGAAAATTAAAAGTAGATTTACTATATGATCTAGAAGTCCTACTTCTGGGTATAGAGCCAAAAATAATTGAAAGGATCTGAAGAGGTGTTTGCACACCGTGTTCATAGCAGCACTGTTCACAATAGCCAGGAGGTAGAGGCAAACTGCATTGTCTATTGATGGATGAATGAATAAACAAAATGTAGCATGTGCATGGAATGGAATATTATTCGGCCTTAAAAAAGGAAGATCTGTGCCATGCTACAACATGAATGGGCCTTGAGGACATTTTGCTAAGTGAAATAAGCCAGTCACAAAAGGATAAATATGGTATGAGCCCACTCATATGAGGCATATGGTCAAGTTCATAGATACATAAAGTAGAATGGTGGTTATGCGGGACTGGGGAGAAGGGGCAAAAGGGAGTTGTTTAATGGGTATAGCGTTTCAGTTCTGCACGAAGAAAAAGTTCTGGATATCTGTTTCACAACAGTGCAAATACACTTAACATGACCGAACTGTGTGCCTAATGTGGTTATGTATTTTTTACCACAATAAAAAAATTAAGGGAGTTGGGACTTTATTCTGGAAATAATGGGGAGATGTGGATAGATGATTCAGAGAGGTTTTTCTGTGCAACTATCACCACCGTCTATCTCCAGAACCTTTGCACCTCTCCAACCTGAAACTTGGTACCCATGAAATACTAACTCCCATTCCTCCCTCCCCCAGCCCTTGGAGTCACCACTCTGCTCTGTCTCTATAAATTTGATGCCTCTAGCTACTCATAGAAGTAGAATCGTACAATACTTGCCCTTTTGTTTCTGGCTTGTTTCACTTAGCATAATGCCTTCAAGTTCCTCCCTTTTAAAAACGGAATAATACTCCTTTGTGTGTACATACCGCATTTTGTCTATCCATTTATCCGTTGATGGGCATTTGGTCAGGAAGAGCTTTTGCTCAGTTCAGAACTCCCTTCTCTGCCAAGGGTCCCCAAAGACAGACGCAGTATGGGGCCCGGCTGGCTGGTAATACAGATGCAACAGGCAGGCCAAGCGGAAGGCAATGCTTGTTAAACAGCTTGAATTTGGGTCCAAGAATGACCCCATCTAGTTATGCCACCTCGGGTTCTCAAGCTTTACCAAGCATCCCCATCATGAAGAGGGCTGATGAAAACACAGACTGCTGGGCCCAGCCCCAGAGTTTCTGATTCAGTAGAGAGTTAGAAAATTCGCTTTTTTATCAAGTTCCCAGGTAATGTTTACACTGCTGGTCTGGGAAAGCCACTGTACTATGGAATGTTAACTCATTGCCCAGACCAGAAAAAACACTTTGCAGGCTGTAGGTGTTCAGTGCCTGGCCTCTTCCTGGCAGAGCTCAAAATCCTACCTTTGGCCGTCTTCTGAATAGTGAAGACCTGTCTAGGATGGGCTTGACAGATTGGAGACGCCTGCTTTGGGCCCAAAATAAAGTCTCAGGAGCTCCTATTGGCTTAGCCACTGGAACATTCTCAGTGCTGGCTCCCCCATTCTCTTGAGCCTCTTGAATTAGACGCAGCTGCTGGAGGACAGAGCTCAGAATGTTTGAAAAAATGCCCAGAGGCATTGAGCCTTTGACCTTTTAGCTTTGGGAGCATTTCTTGTATGCACTCCCTGCCTGCAGGGGGATCTCAGACGACAAAGCATGACCCTTCCCTTAGAGGATCCCCTTGGGCCTCTCACTCCCCCCTGCTTGCCTTGGCCCTCTGTCCACAATCACAGCTCTCCTCAGCAGGACAGAGCACATTTGTCTCTTTTAATATATATTTAAAAGGTATTGATAGCCTAAAGGGCCGGAGGGACCCATACACAGCCCTGCCTGGGTGGCTGGCATTTTCACATGTAAAGGCTTCTGTCTCCTTCACTCCTAAAAGGTGAGAGCAGGAAGGGGCCCCCCAAAGATCATTCTATGCAAACCCCCGAGGCCAGAGAGGGAGGTGAGTGTCACAGGGTCACTAGCTAAGGAGGGACAGAGTCGGCTCTGGGACCCTGGTCTTTCTTACTGATGCATCTTGCCAATTCAAGGACATACCTATACTGAAGGTCAAGGTCGGGCCGGGAGGTCTCAGTGGCCTTTCCATCCATAAAGGATTAATTCCCATTGGCTTTTTTCTTCTTTCTCTCTCGTGTTGCAGCCCTACCCCTGAGTCTGCCCCTTACCCTGCTCCTGCTTCCTCTCTGCTGGTCTGCCCTTACCCGCAGGCCCCAGCAGCACAGTTCTTGAGTTCACGTGGCCTGGGCTGAGCACAGCCTCAGGTTTTGTCTTTCCCAGGGAAATAGAAATAATCTTGCAGGCTCTGCCATCCTCCCCAGAACGGGGCCTGTGGCTGTGGTCCCACACGAATTCTTAGTACGGATTCCCTGCCCCCTGATGTCCGGGTACCACCTGCTGCTGGTCATCTCCCTCACTGCTGCTTTTCTAGGCTGTGCACAGGGCCTGAAATATGACTGGCGTTCAATCTGACTGTAGAGTGCTAAGTGGATGCATGTGTGGGCTTCATTCCTTCCCTTGAGTTGGATTCGGGTCTCTTCTTGGGAACCCCAAGCCTGATCATACAGTGACTCATGCATGACCGAGTGACCCATGTCAGTGGGATCTTAGGCCCTTCGTGCCACAGGGTCCCTTGCTCCAGGCCCCATCTAACCTTCATCTGGGGAGTACCTACCAATGCCAGGCACCTGCTAGGCCCTTTATGCACGTGGTTGATTTTCTCAGCAGCCCCTGAGGTGGGTACCGCTGTCTTTATTTTATAGACTGGTGAAATGAAGATGTTGAGAGGTTAAGGAACGTTGAAGAGCCTTGTCTTAACTCAGCTCCCTCTCTCCCTTCCCTGGCTTTCTGTTGCCTGACCCTGACCTAAGCCTTGAGACAGTCCCACATTGTGCCGGTACTTGCCAAGACACCGTGTGTTCAGCGGTTAAGTCCCAAGAGGTCTGACTTTTTCACGTGCTTCCTTCTTGCCTGGAGGGGTAAAGTGAGGCAAGTCACCGCACTCGGAGGATCTAGCCATATCTGAGGACTGGGCTCTCTCGTCCTTCTTCCCAAGCCTCTAGCTGGGCTCTGGCAGGGGGGCCTGGGTGTGACGGGGCCGCCTGCTGAACAGGGGAGCTAATACACCCTGAGGGCCATCCCATGGTCGCCTGCCCTGAACAAGTCTGTGCAACTCCGGGTCACTTCCCACCCCTCCCCTTGGTACAGTCTCATGGTAGCCAGAGTGCTGATCGTGTCAGGAGTTTAGGCAAAGAACATGTTGGAAGAGTGAACCCCAGAGAATCAGGGTGCACCCCCCTCTCCCTTCTGCGCCTCCCTCCCTCTCCTCCCCTGCCAGCTCTTCTCAGAAGTTCCCTGGGTCGGGACAGTCACACACAGCTCTCCCCCGTCTTCGTCCCGTGCGCCCCTGGTGTTTGCCTGGACTGATGCTCACAGACACCATTTTTGGTGCCCGCGAAGGGCTGATGCTTCCATTTTGCTGAGTCGTGCAGTTCCTGTGCTGGGCCCCCTTTCGAGCTCGCCCTCCTCATCTGTATTTGCTGGCACAGGAGCTCCTGTTCCCTTCAGATGAGTCAGGGGAGAGATCTTGGAGGAGTAATTAATTTGAGCAGATGTGTGTCAGTGTCCCAGGAAATGAGAGCTGTCGGTGCGAGCCACCTGTGCTGCTCTGACCACAGAGCTCCAGGCATGCAGGTGGGCCTCTCTTTAAGAAAACCCACAAGGTCAAGGCCGTTTGTGTTACAAAGAAATACATCACTTTATCGAAGGCTTTGCTGCTAGCTTCTTTAAAATCGGAGCGCTTTTAGTTTATGTAAGTGGTTTACAGGTCATTAAGTACTTGACAGAGGGGCTTTAGGGACAGGAAAACTTTATGTTCGAGCTTAAGAACCCGTGCCAATTACACATCCTTCAGAAATGAAGATGAAGCATCTCAGAAATTGGCTGTAAGCCCTGGGGGCCGTGCCGTCTGGCTCGCCCAACAGGGTCCCCCCACACCCTTTTAGAGATGGTAGCCAGGGATTCCTGCAGAAATGCACCTGCTTCTCTTTAGTGATGAACTCTGCGCCCCTTTCCCGACTGATCCGCTGTTCACTGCTCCACCCCCTCGGCTGTGGGGGGAGATGGCCGAGCTGAAAAATCGGAGTTCAGTTCATGGCCTTTGAAGATTTACTATCCTATGTTGATTCTCTAGTGGACTCCCGTTCTGCTCCCCAAGGCCCCCTTTCTTACCTTCTCTCACTTGGGACCTCCCTGCTCACCCCCACGCCCACAGGCTGAGCTCAGCACCACACCCCGGAGCTGGAGGAGGACCCAGAAGGCCTGGGATGGAGCGCCCTCATCTCTCCACCCCGGTCTGCAAGCCCGCCTGCTTCGGGTCTCATGCATCCCGGCGGGAGCTTCGTAGGCTGGTCCTCCCGCCTGTGCTCTGGATCGCAGCCTGTCCCCTTCTCACCCACCTTCCCCCGGATGGGTCTGGCAGCATATGGGGGCGTGCCCTCTCGCGGGTCATCTCGGAGAAAGCCTCCTGCCACTGCCCCTTGTCGCTCGGTGTCTGTCCAGCTCTGCTCCTTGTCTTGACCAGCGACAGAGAAGAGTTGTGGGCACACTCAGCCCCCATTCCTTCACCCCCTGTCACTCTCCTGCCCACTTTAGTCTGGTCTCTGTCCCCACCACTGCACCCCGCCCCCCAGCTTGGAGAGGCCCCTGGTAGCATTCCTGTGGCCCGGTTCCGCGGACACCATTCATCTTGGCTTCTCAACAGCAGCCAACACCCTCTTCTGTTTGGAGACACTTTCTCCAGGCTCTGGACACGGCACTCCCCTGCTCCCTTCCCACCCCCTCTGCTTATTCCTCCTTTACTCTTGTCTAAATATTGGGGGTCCCGGGTGTTGGCCCCAGGCCGCCTTCTCCGTCCTCGCTGCTGCGCTCCGTTGTCTGGCCAGGTGAGCTCACGGATCACCAAGCTTTAAGTACCATCTATACAGCGATGACTTCCAGAGTTCTCTCTTGATCTCTGGTCTTGCAGTTCTATCTGTGTGCTTGAATTTTCCATCTGAATGTACTACAGGTATTGCAAACACACACACACACACACACACACACACACCCAACAACACAAACTCTTGATTTCTTTTCCCAAATCTCTTTCTCCCTAAATCTTCCCCATCTCAGTAAATGGCATCCACCAGTTTGCAAGGCTGGAAACGTGGGCGTCAGCCCTGATGTCTCCTGTCTCAACTCACATCTCCTATCCCACCAAGTCCTGCCGGTCTATCTCCGTGTGTGTCTCATATTTATACCGTTCTCTCCACCCACCAGCCCAGGCCACCAGCATCTCTTTCCTGACCTAGGACCGTAGCCTTCGGATTGGTCTCTCTACTTCCACTTTTGTTTTCTGGTCTTCACAGAACACAGCATTTTAAAAACATAAGATATTGCACATTACTCCTCGCTTCTAACCCTTCAGTGGTTTTAAGGATAATGAATAAAATCCTAACTCCTTGCTGTGCCTTACTTATAAGGCTCTGTGTGATCTGGCCCATCCATGAAATTATCCAGCCTTAGCTTGTGTGCTGTTCTTGATTGGTTGTCCTTCCAGCAACCCTTCCTCCCATCTTCCATTATAGCAGAAGCCCGTGAGTGTGCAGACTGGGGGAAGTTTTTGTGAAAGAGGTGGTGATATTTTCCAGGTAGACGAGTCCTTCTCCCCTCCACCTCCGCTCCAGGAGGTGACCATGGTGAATCTGAGTTAATCACGTTATGTTGTGACTCCATGGCCAGTGGTTGGCTTCAGGGTCGGTGTGTGATTGGTTCTGTGCCTCAGGACTTAAGGAATGTCCGCTGCTCATGTGTAGGAAGGACGTGCTGCCTTCACGAGAGAGTTGGGCATCGGGGAGATGCCTCCGTGGCGCCCTTCCTGCTTTTCAGGTGTTGGGTGAGGATGTGGTCCTGGACACCATGAGGGGGGACACTGCCAATGCTGAGGGTGGCAGATGGCAGGGGGCAGGTCCTCAAAGACATGGTTGAATGGCAGAGTCTATCCTGTAATCCCCCATCTCCCTTGAGATGTCTTTCTGGTTCCAGTCCCTTTTAGGAAGACTTCTGTAGCTTGTAATTGACCCTGTCCTAGCCAGTACTCTCCCTCTTCTCGCTGTGTTTCACCCTCATTGCCCTGTCAGCCCTTGGATAGGCCAAGCTCTTTCTTGCCCCAGGACATTTGCACGCACTGTGCCCTCTGTTTGGAGCCTCTCCGTCTGCTTTTCCCATGGCCAGTGCTTGTCCATCCTTGGTTCCCTCATTGCTCTCACATCAAGACTTTCCTGCCCCTGTTATTTTCTTTGCTGAGCCTCTGATTAGTTTCATTTGTAGCTTCTAGCACATTTTAAAAGTATTTCCTTTGTTTATTTTTTCTTCCCCTCTAGACTGTAAGCTCCACCAGGGCAGAGACCATACATCTCATACACCACTTCGCCCAGCCACCTTGCGCGGCACGTCATGAAGAGAAGATGCTCAGCTCCTATCTGAGCATCGATTGCATGCATGAAGGAACCGTCTGATCCATACTAATTTTCCCGCCTTTATCCTCTGCTACTCGGTGACATCTCATGCTTTATCTTCTAGCCTTGCTGAAAGGATAGTTTGTAGAATGTTCTGTACTCTTTCTTACCTCCAGACCTCTGCATACGTCTGGAACAGTTCTCTATTCTTCTCTCAGATACTCCCGCTCATTTGTAGGTCTTGGCTGAGATGCCACCTCTTCCCAGAGCTTCCCCTCCCCAGATCGGGTGCCTTCAGGATGCCCTTCTGACCCACCAAAGCCCTTACCAGACCGTAGGTCCCTAATCGTCTGCCCCTCCCCCCCAAGACTGGGAGCTCCTTGAGGGGATGCCTTCTTTTTTTTTTTTTTTAAGATTTTATTTATTTATTTGACAGAGAGAGATCAGATCACAAGTAGGCAGAGAGGCAGGCAGAGGGAGAGGAGGAAGCAGGCTCCCCACTGAGCAGGGAGCCCGATGCGGCCTCGATCCCAGGACCCTGAGATCATGACCTGAGCCGAAGGCAGAGGCTTTAACCCACTGAGCCACCCAGGCGCCCGAGGGGATGCCTTCTTTATCACTTCCTTATCACTGTATCCCTAACACCCAGCTCATAGTAAGTATTCAATACTTAGTTGTTGAATCGAATCCTTTGACTAATATTTCTGAGTGCCCGCTGTGTGTCAAACATTGTGCTGAGTGTTCTGGATACAAAGGTGAATAAGAGATTGCCCTTGTTCTCACATTCTAGAAAAGGGGCACCGGCCTGTTAACCAATAAATATAATACAACGTGGCGAGTGTGGGAAAAGGGGCTGTGGGGACACAGGTGAGGGGTCAGTGAATTCTGCCTGGGGAGTAAGATGTGGGGTGCCGGGAGAGCTTCAGAGACAAAGTAGGAGAACAGCTGAGGGGGTTTAAGCCCACAAAGTTATTTCCGAAGAGAAAGGATGACTCTCTGTATTTATATGTATTGTAATCTCTACAGAATGTAGGGAGGAAGGGGCCAGGCAAGGGAGGTATGTTTGTGGGGGGGGGGGTTGCGTGTGTGTGAAAAGGGCCTTCAGCAGCTAGGGCTGTGTTCGATCCAGTCCTCCCTCACCTGGTGCTTCTTTATGTGTAAATCCTGGGGCAGTGTGGGGACTTTGGGAGCCTGGCTTAGCCCGTGACTACTCTCACAGAGCCGGGAACACACCAGCCCCATAGCATTCCAGCCTCAGGTGACTTTGTTCCTGGGTTCCCTGGTCGCCAGAAACATCTCTACTCACTGCCAAGGGTTGGCCCCTCTCCTTCTGGGGTCCAGTCTGCTTCTGCTCCTTCCCTGCCGGGGAGCAGGGAGACAAGGCCCTTCCCACTGTGGCGGGGCGATGATGCTTCCCAAGTGGGGGTCTTGAGAGGCCTCGGTGGGCTAACAAAGCGTGCAAAGCACTGCGGGAGCTCTGGGGTGGCAGATCCCTCCCTCCTCGTCCCCTCCTTGGCTGGCTCTACCTGACAGGTGTCGCCTTGCCCTGCTCTTGCCCCCCGCCCTGCCTCCCTCAGCGGAGCCCCGTGGCGGCCAGCAGAGTCTCCCTGCGACATAAAAGCAGTCCCTTTAGCTGCTGCTTTTTAAACAACAAAAATAAAATTGCCTCTCTGTCTTACTTGGCTGCCTCAGCCGAGCGCCTTGCCAACGTGTTTACATTAAGGGATCGGCGGGGGTCCTCCAGGTTGTGGGCTGTGTGTGTTTTGCCTATCTGGTGCGGCTCCCACTTTGTCTGATTTCCTGATGCGGTGCGGCTTGCTAATTTTTTCTCTTGAGGTGTGAGAGGGAAAGGGAAATTGTGGCTCTGGATGAGTCCCTCCTCGGCCGCCCCTGTGCGATCCGCCTCCCCACCCCCCCAGTGTCGTGCTCCAGCTCAATTAGAAACCTGCTTGGCTTTTAGGAGCCAGAGTGCCTGCCGACGAAGATTCCTATTCCAGGCCCTAATTACCGCTTGATGGAATGAATAAAGACATTGTGTTTCCTGCATTTTACTTACAGAGTTGCTGATGCAGTGAATGTTGGAGGGAACGTCTCTTTCCTCGGAGAGATTAAAAACCAAGTGCCTCAGCGACTGATCCAAGTGGCCGTTTTGGCGGCAGACTGCCTCTGGGTGCCCCGGCCCTTGAAGAGGACCTGGGGTCAGGGAGAGCAGGCCCCGAGAGGCACCTGAGTGTTCTCCTCTCCTTCGTCACGGTGGGAGACCGGGGCTAGATGGTCTGGCTGAGTACAAAGCAGAGGGCTCATGGAGCGCTGGCTGTGTGTCCGGAGTTTTAACTCATTCTGTCCTACCGCTGTTTTGTGAGGACTTACTAGCCCCACTGGGCAGACGAGACACTCAGGATCCTGCCTGAAGTCGCACACAGCTAGCAGGTGGCAGAATGGTGGTTTGAAGTCAGCCTTGCGGTGCTGAGTTCATGGTCATTGCTCATTGGCCCCTGGACACTTGCCTGGCCTGCGTGGTCCAGTCTGCCCTAGCCCTGCGGGAGCCAACCAGTTCTTTCCCTTGAGAGTGGAGGGCAGCCTGGAGTAGCTAACTTCTGCATACAAACCTCCCCCAACCTTAGTGGCTTCAAGCAACAAACTTTATAGTTTTTCATAGCTCTGTGTCCCCGCGGTTGTTCCTTGGGTTTGGACTAGTTCGACGAAGGCAAGGTCTGGGATGGCCTCCCTCAGTCTCAGCGGGGGCAAGAGCCACGTGGTCTCTCACTTCCCTAAGAGGCTATTCTGGGCCTCTTTGTCTACCTATTTCATATGCAGATGAAACGTCGAGGTAGGTATAGATACCCATCCTTCCTCTTTGCAAGTGACTGCCAGCGTGACCCCTGTCTGTCTTTACTCATTCACGAGGTGGTGGAAGGTTCCTAGCAGCAGAAGAGGGACGTGCTAATGGACAACCCCTTCTAGAGCCTCTGTTATCTTATGTTAACTAATGTCTGGTTGGCCACAGGTCACCTGCCCTTGCTGGGATTCAGGAGGTAGAGAAGAGACCCCTCCTCTCACCCAGACTGGCTAGCGAGCCCCATCACAAAGGGCGTGCCTCCCGAGATGGGAACGTTGTCATCATTTTGCCATCTAGCGTAAAGGGTTCTTCACGAGGCCGTTGCACCATTCCTGGTCCTGTCAACCGAGGACTTGGGGAGGGGGGCCTCCCTGATCCTCTGTGTCTGGACAGGATGTCACCGAGCCTGTTCCAGACAGATGTTTCTTTTCTTTTCTTTTTTAACATGCAGGGAATGAGAAAACAAAACCTCCCCGTGGTAATTTATCCACATTCTCATAACCGGCTATTATCTTTCATTATTTTTTATTTCTCGGGACCAGATGCTTCTGAAGCCTGGGAGAACATGTTTGGACTGGGTGGCAGGGCCCGTCCCTGCTCCGTGGCTTGTCGCTACAGGGATGGTGGAGGGGACAGCTCTGTGCCGCCTGCGTCCTCATCCTTTCTCTAGGGCTCGCGGCACGCTCTGGTCTCCCCATCTGAATTTTACATACTTTCCCCCGTTATCTGGGAAACGCAGACCAGAAGGTTTAGAGGTTCCGAAGAATCAGGGCGGTGATCGAGTCTCTAGGTGTCTTGCTCCACCTCCACCTTGGAGTCTGCATGCCTGGCCCCCAGCATCTCCTGTACCTCTGGGGCTGTGGTGACCTGTCTTCTGAGTAGAAACCGTTCTCATCAGAGGTTTGTGGAAGCCAGGTCCACGGCAGGGACTTTCAGGGTGTGGGCCTCATTTCAGGGTTGCTGGAACTCTCCTTCCACCAGGGGGAGATCAGGGCAGCGGGAAGTATAAGCGCCTTGGGCCTTTCCCCATCTCCACCTTCTTGGGTCAATCACAGTGGGAGCGAGTCAAACACAGCAAGGTCCCCCGCGGCCTATGACCCAAAGGTGAAATGTTTTGGGGCTGCTTAGCACTACTGGCTGGGTTTTGGTGTTTCTCCTTTCCTGCTTTGGCTTGGGCGCCTCGCCCTGGGCCTGGCCCCAGAGACATGCTCTAGAAGGCAACTCACCCTTTGACCCCTGTGCAGGTGGCTGAAGGCCCTGGTGGGAAGGCCCCGGGGGGGGGGGGCAGGGATGGGAGAGGCAGCTCTGATGCCCATGGAAATGCAGTCGGTTGATCCTGGTTGCCAAGATGGGAGGGGGGAAGGGGAGCTGAGGCCCTGAAAGCGGGGCCCCAGGCTACGCCATTGAGGCCTCCCTCAGAGGAACTCCTGAGGCTCCCCGCTCCGGGCCCTGCCTGCCAGCTTTCCGCACGGTGGTTGACTCCTGGTGCTTGTTCACTGACAGCCTTTATGGGTCCCCTTAGAGCAAGTGAGTAAAAGGTTTTATGAGGGTGGTTTTTTCCCCTTTGTCTTAAAAAAAAAAAAAAGGTAAAGCGTTTTCCTGCAAATTAAACAAATGTCAAATCATCTTTGTTCGCCTGAATGGCAGCCTTCCAGAAACGGTGCCTCAGGCTAACCCAAGGAAGCTGGGGTTTCCACTCCCAGGGCCTCCCCGGAAGGCCTGCCTGCTTCTAGTCGGTTGTCCACAGAGGGCTGAGGAGGGATGCTGGGCTTCTTCCTGCTCCTCCCGTCAGGGCTGCGGGAGATCCTGTCCCGGGAGCGTTTTGTATTAGGATCGAGAATGAAACTGGGGGTAAATCTGTAGCTTTCTTCACACCCTCAAAGCGGTCCTCGGCCCTAGAAAAGATGAAGGACTCATGAGAACTAGTCCAGCTCTCTTCTCCTTTTGGACCAGAAGAACCTCAGGCCCAGACAGGGCCATCGCACAGAACCTCAGTGGCTTTTTGTTTAAAGATCAGATCCCCGTGTTCAAGGGGAGGGAGGCCTTAGGGAGGAGGGGGAGGCTTTTGCTCATTTGCCGGCGATGTGCAAAGCAGCTTGTTTCTTAATTGATTGTGTGTGTGGCGGTGGTTCTTTTTGCTGCTGCTGCTGCTGCTGCTGTTGGAATCACTCCCAGAAGTACAGGGGCTGAGATGAGCAAAATAAATAAGGAATAAACAGGCCCATTGCGTGGGGGATGCGGGAAGGAAAAAGCCACTGTGAGTTTGGGGGTAAAACGGACTCAGAAGTGAATGGGCCACGAGCCTGGGCCACGACCGAGGCTGGGCCGGATGTGTCCTTCATCCAGAGTTAATGAGATGGAAAAGGAACAGCATAAATGATGGAAACCTGGAGCGAGTTTCTGTGTTTTGTTTTCTGCCACAGTCGGGCCAAGGGGTTGGTGTTTTCTTTAAACGAGGAGCCCGGAGCTTTGGTGTGGCCCCCGACTTTTGCAGGCCCCTGCAGGCCCGGAGGACTGACATGGAGCTCTAGCCTTCTGGGCCATTGATCCTCACCTTTGATTTTGCCTGGGTCCCCTCCTCTCAGCTCAGTCGCCCGCCAGGTACCCCGGGGCTTCCGTCTACTCTCCTTCTCCTTCTCATTCTTTTCCTTCATCCGGCGCAACTTCTTACATTGCCAGCTTGCACCACTTACCGTATTGATCCCGGAGCTCCTGGGGCCCGCTCCACGCAGATGGGCCCCTCCTCTGCGTTACCTGTGATGAGCCGCGGCTCCCCCACTTCTGCTCTCTCTGTAATGATGGGGATGCTGAAAACATCCTTTTGCGATTTTCATCTGATAAGAATTTTTGCTTCCTGGAGCTGATCTCCGTTTAGTGGATAAAATAGAACTCTATAGGAATTGAGTAGCACCCCACTGGCACCTCATAGGCCTCATTCAGGAAGGGCCAGCCCCTTCCTGGGAATGGGGGGATGGCCGGATTGGGGCCTGCCCGAAGAGGAAGGAGGAAGAAACTGACTTAGCATCTTACAGACATTCCCCAAAGCTGGTGTCATTGCAACCCTTGCGGTTTTGATGTCCATTGATAGCCCATTTTGAAGATGAGACTATTTTCTTTATTTAGGCCCAGAGCAGGAAAGGAGCCCACTCCAGCCTTGGCAGGTGGAGGCTTGCCTACAGGCCCGTCTGAAGCCAAGGCTCATTGTCCCCGTGGAAGGCCTGACTGTGTGTGTGATGGTACCCTCCTCTCCTGACTGTGTTTTCATGAGCATCTTGTTCATGCTAGAAATATGTTCACTGCGTTCAGCGCTAGCTCTGATAACAGACGCTGGAGGCAGAAGAGAAGGAGGAGGAAGGCTGAGGAATGATTTTTGATGGGGACTCTCCAGAGCAGAGATCACACAGGGGGTTGGGGGGGGAGGGCTGGGTCCTGTGGGCAGACGTGCTTTGTCCAGAAATGCTGTTGCTTTGAAACGCCTTTGAACGCCTTTGAACAGGGCAGGCATTTTTTCAGTGAGGCCACAAGCCCACCTTTCCCTCCTGCCACCCGCCTGCCCGGGTCACCCTTATTGTATTGGCTTGGCTGGCTCGGGAGAGTGATTCTGCACATCTCGCCCCAATTCTGCATTCAGCAGCATCGGGTCTGTAGCTTGAAATTGGCCATTTTGGGCATACTCACACCATAGAAATCAGCAAACATGACAGATCAGAGCTTTTTATTTATTTGTGTTAGTTGCTCATCATTTGCGAGCTCGTACGCCTGCACACTACTACGTGAGGCATTTGCTTTCAACACTTGCTCTAAAAATCTCTCCAATTTCTTCTAGGCATGTCCACCCAAGTTCATTTATTTGAGTCAGTCTCATTTACTTCTCTCAAAGACTCTGCGTGGTGGATGTCATCAACCCTATTTGAAGACAAAGAAATCCATGCAGGGTAGGGCCAGGGATGGGATTCAAAGACAAGACCTTTGCCTTCAAGGTCAATGCTCCTTGATGGTTCAGCTCCTTAGTTCTCCACTGGTTAGTGGGTTAGTTTTGCCCCACTCTCTCGGCAATGTCTGGGGACATTTTTGGTTATCACTGTGGATGTGGCTCTGCTGGCATCAAGTGGGCCTAGGCCAGAGATACTGCTACACGTGTGTAGGGCCCAGGACATTCTCTGCAAGAATGATCCAGCCCCAGATATCCGGGGTGCCAAGGTTGAGGCCCCGTGGCCTAGCTGGTGGTGCCCCCTTAAGCATTTCCCTTCCTCTCCTGTCTTGGAAAGAGATGAACGAGATGGGCGCCTGGGTGGCTCAGTGGGTTAAAGCTCTGCCTTCAGCTCAGGTCATGATCTCAGGGTCCTGGGATCGAGGCCCACATCAGGCTCCCTGCTCAGCAGGGAGCCTGCTTCGTCCTCTCTCTGCCTTCTTGTAATCTCTCTCTGTCAAATAAATAAATAAAATCTTAAAAAAGAGAGAGAGAGAGATAAACGAGATAAAGGGAAATTTCATCTTGGTCAGGAAGGGGAAGCAGCCGATGGTCCAGCCGAGACAGATTTCAGAATGGGGCTGGTTCCACCCCGCCTGGTTTATGCCCAGACCTAAGAACCAGAACAAGGCCGGAGAGGCTCACGGTCATCCCTGAGCAGAGGGAGCTGGGCCCTGAATGAAGACATGGGAGGATTTCACGAGAAAAAGAAGTTGGGGCATGGTGATAGTGAGCAGAAAGAGCTTTGTCCCAAGAGTGGGCCACTTGGATTCTTTTGGCCTTAAAGCCCGAGCTGGAGAAAATGCAGACAAAATTCAGATGAGAGGTTTAGTCAAAATACAGTGAGAACCACATCGGTGGTTCCCAAACCTGCCTCGTTATCAGAACAGTACAGGTGGCTTTAATAAGGGAAAAAAATTCACGTGGCCGGTCCCCACCTGGGACTTAATTGGATGTGCCAGGAGTGGGGCCCAGAACTCTAAGTTTTTGAAAATTTCCGAAGTGGCAGTGATGACCCACCAAGTTGGTGGGCCCCTGGGATAAATGGGTGTGTGGGCTGTGATGCATCAAAATGAGGATTTGAGGGAGGCTAGGAATCAGTAGTCTTCCCTGCACCAGAAGTTTGAAGACTTGCCCCACGCCATGCCCGGCTCTGGGCTCGCAGCAAAGGGGGTGCACAGGCCTCCTGTCCCCTAGGAGCACACAGAATGGTGTTAGGCACGGTGACAGAGTCTGAGACTCATTTAACTCACCGTTTGTAGATAGGACAAATACTCCTTAGAGCACAGGGTCTTTGCGAAGAGCAGTGTGAAAGCTCCTAGCCCAGCATGGGGGCCGCCGTGAGTGTTGCACAGCTTTGGTTCTTGGTGCAAGAGCTTCCTGTCTTTCAGTTCAAGTTCCATGTGGTTTGAGGATCCCCTCTGTGTCTGGGATGTTCCAGGCTCTGAAGGCTATTGAAGTGAGGGAGACCTGGTCTTGATCATCCAAGAGCTTAGAATCTGGAAGGGAGGCGGGTGTGTAAGGGCCCGAGCCGTCACATACAGAATGCCAGGCCCCCGCATGCACAGAGCGATGCGTGCCCTACTTTCCGTGGGCCTGGGGCAAGAGCGTACAAGGGCCAGGGGAAGCCGCTGCGAGAGAATTCTGAGGAAGTTGCTGGATTTTGAAGGAGAAATAAAGTTCTTTAGACAAGGAAGGTGCAGGAGGCTTATAGACAGCCCCCATGGAAGGTGCGAGGGTGGGGGTTGCCTTAGGGGGGGGGTGGATGTGCATCTCACATTCCAGAGTCTTGCGCCCCTTCATTCTTGTCCTCGCTTTCTCTCTTTCTTCCTTCTTATCCTCCTGGGGAACGGCACATCTCAGGTGCAGACACTTGAAAAAGTTCATCTGCTCAGTACTTGATTTATCGTTCAAACCTTCGGTAACCGATTTCCAGTCTCATAAAATATTAAATACATCCATATATTGAATATCACATTTTGATATGTTTTCACGCCTCATTTGCCACTGAAGTCAAGGACAGACTCACATTTTTCATGGCATGGGGCCCAGATTTGTCCTCGTACGATGTTTTATTATATCCCCTTTTTCAACCCTCCACTGCGGACCTGCCGTTCCTCAGTGTCTCACTTGAGTAGCCACACTGACGGCCCACTTGGCTTGGACCTTCACAGGCCCGGGGCAGAAAGGCCACATATATCATCCGCAGGAAAGGTTGTTTACATAGCACTGTAAATATTTGCAGAAGGGCAAGGTCTCTGCCAGACGTCTCCAGACCCTACATCAGACAGTGGCCAAGCCAGTGGGGGAGCCTAAGGGGAAGAGGCTCTGTGTTCATTCTTCCCACCCACTCCAGGTCTTAACGCTTGCAACCGATGTTTACTGAGCGCCTGTTATGTTGCAGGTGCTGAGCTAGGCCTGGGGATTTTAAGATGATAAACCGTTGCCTCACCTTCCAAGAGAAAATATGGATGCCATTCAGGGCACGAGAGTGCCACAGGTATCCAGAGAGAAGCATGTCATAGGGACTGTGAGTGTGGAGAGGGAGGCATGGAATTCTCTCTTGGGAAGTATGGGGAGGAGATGAGCAACAGGAAGGACTACATAGAGGGGGTGATCCTTGAGCTCAGTGTTTGATGAAGAGTACGTGTGCAGAAGGAACAGGGAGGACACGGACAGGCCATGCAATGGTGAAGCAGCCTGTTCCTGAGCTGGGAGCTCTTCAGTAAGGCTCGGTGGTAGTGCTCAAGGAGGAGCCCAGTGAGGCTTGAGCGTGGACAAAGGTGAGGACCGATCCTGGAGAATCTTCCGAAACCATGAGGATAAAGGAATTTGGGCTGTGTCCTCTAGACAGTGGTCTCTAATCCAAGGTTTCAGGCAAGAGAATGCCATGACCAGATGTGTAACTGGAGATGGTTTCAAGCAGGACAGGCCAGTGGGGAGGCTGTTTTTGTCACCTAGGCGGGACATGATGAGGGTAGAAACAGGTGCAGGAGCAGGATATCGTCTTGAGACCTGTGAGAAGTGGACTTAACATTGGTGACTGAGCCAGGATTGGGTGGGCAATGGGGCGGGGTTCCCCCAAGAGCGGAGCCTGAGGCCAGGATTTAGGTTATAAGAGGTTTGTTCAGGGGAGGTGATCAATGGCAAAGCGAGACAGGAAAGGGGAGGGAGCCAATGCAGGGAGAATTAAAGAGCAAGTTACAGCTATAGACACATGGGTTCAATCCCACTGGGGTCTCACAGAGACAGTGGGGGACACAGCTCCAATGTATCCTACCCAAAGGGCCGGGAAGTTGGGGTCCTCAGCATGCGGTTCCTACATGGCACTGGCTCAGGGCTGTGTCACTGTTGAACTCCCCAACACTGTGGTCTGCGGGAGGAAGCCCCTTGGACCAGGAAGTCCAGGAACTTGCAGTACAGGGATGGCGCTTGCCGGGGCTTATGGGCAGGGCACTGCCAACATCTGCGTGGTGGGGAAGCAAGAGGGGCATGCCGAGAATGATTCCTGGGACAGCTGGTTGGGTGGTGATGCCATTCGGAAAGAGAGGCTTTGGGAGGAGTAGTCATTTGGGGGCAGAAAGGGGGATGATGAGTTCAGTTTGGACGTGTTGAGTTTGGGGTGCACAGGGAAGCATCTAATTGGTGCAAGCAGCTAATTGACGGCATCTGGAATTCAGGAGAGTGATGTGGGCTCAAGATACAGATTTGGGCTTCACTGGGGTAGAGGTGCAGCCAAAGACATGGACTCAGAGGAAGTCACAGTCACATGAGGGCTAAGAGGAACAGGTGACCAAGGAATGAGCTGGGGCACATGAGAATTTATGGAGCAGGCTAAGGAAGAAAGCTTGAAAGCCACCCGAGGAGTCACCGGAGAGATGAAGGACACACAAAGTCAACCCAGGGAACCGAGGGAGGCAGTTTCCAGGAAGGAGGTGGTTGGAGGCTTCTGAGGGAAGGTGCAGTAAGGTGAGACAGAAGGCGTCCATTGGGCAGTGAGGGGGTCACAGGGCCTCTTGGGGAAGCATTTTCTGTTGAGTGGTGGGAGCAGAAGCTCAGAGCAGAGGCAGCTGTGTGAAGTTTATGAACAAAGAAGTGTCAAGGTCAGTTTGGCATTTTAGAAGATCATTCTGGAACAAATGTACAAGATTGGAGAGATGGGAGGCAGCAAGGAGGCTGCTTCGGGCATCCTGGGTCCTGGCCTGGGATGGAGCAGTGGGCTTAGGAAAGAGGAGACAGATGGGCGGCAGCTTGCAAGGAAGACCGTGATGGGGCTCGAACTCGCTAGGCTGGGTGGGGCGTTTTTGTGGCTGCTCTCAGGGCTGGCCTCACCCGTCACACTCGGCTGGGAGCTTGCAGACTCTGTCATATCATGAGCCTGTGTGTGTTCTGGGGCTGAATGCTGTTGCCATTAACACACATAGTCGCTGCCTGCCCCCTACCGAGAGGGTGACCTTGGCCGTGCCCCTGGCCCCTCTGAAACTCACAGCGTGGAGGAAGCAGCAATGCCCATCTTGCCCCCCTCCTAAGTTGTGGGGCTCAAGCAGCTCATCTTTTCAAAGCACTGCATAGGGTTTGATGACCTGTGTGGGTTTTTAACTATGGACCAAATGACCGTTGGGGTTTGTATCTTTGGAAGGCCTAGGATGGTATCCACCGAAGCTGACCCTGCTGTCTCCTGCCTTGTTTCTCTGCTCGCTGGGCTCTGAGCCCCCAGATGCCCCCTTCTGGAAGCGCCAGTGTGTGTGACCTTGGATGCTTCCGCCTCAAGGAGGACAGGCCTGGCTGGATGGCAGCCTGTGGACAAAAAAGTGACCTGCCAGCAGGAGCCCTTTTCTCTCTTCCCTCTTCAATTCAGGGCTGGTCTGCAACCCGCTGGCAGGGAGATGATTGAACCTGATTTGCTGAAGTACAATAGCAAATTGATTTTGTAGCCACCAGCGCCTGTAACAAATTCCGAGTGAAGTTTGGACAGCACCATTGTGGGGTAATGACATTTTAATTGTGTGTCATATTTAGTCTGGCTACATTTTGGAGGCCTGGGGCAGAGGCCCAATCCCAGCTCCTCCCTCCCCCTTAAGCCCAGTCTGTTTGTTCCCGACCACAGGTTATATCCCCTCTCCAGCTGTCCTGGGGATTTGGGTGCTGAGCAGTTGGGGGCGACATCGGGGCTGGCTGGCCCCGATCTCCCCCCTTCCTTACTCATCCTTTGTCCTTCCTTCTCTGCTTCGTCCTTCTCGCCCTCTTTGTTCTTCTTTACAGACCTTCCTCCTGCTACCTTGCCCTCTTATCTCCTTGTCCTCGTCCACACTCTGTTTGGTGCCCCTTCATTCCTCTCATCTCTCCTCTAACCCGCTGTGTGATCTTGGTCATGTCACTCACCCTCTCTGAGCTACAGGCCTCTCATTTATAAAACCTGGTGGTCAGACTCAGTGGGTTCCGTTCCTCCGTGGTCCCTCTCTCCCTCCCCCACAACTTCTCCTCCCTCTTTGGATTTCTTCCTCTCACTTCTTGGCTTTAGTTGCGTTTTTTTATGACCAGCCTGCCTTTGGGCCAGGCAGCCACGCGGACGGCCCGGAGCAGGACCTTCCCCTCTCCACAGTACAGGTGGAGGCCCAGACTTCATTTTATGGCCTCTGAGTCGTCCACGGGAGATGGATTTAGGAGGCAGCTGACTGCTCCCCTCCCCAGAACAGCCAAGTAATTGAAGAAAACATGAATGTTAATGATGCATTTAGCATTTGGAAGTTAGAAGGGTGATTAATATGTTGTAAGTTGTATATTAACACCTTCACGGTGGCATAATGAAGACAAAATATACACTTGGAGATGAGATTGTTTATTCTTGTGTGCAGCGCTCCTGGATCCCAGCCCCTTAAGCCTGAGAAAACACGGCCTTGCCGTGTGCGCGCGGGAGAGAGTGGGTGGGGGGACCGCTTTCTGGCAAAGTAGGTCCTGCGCGTGGGCGGTCCCTCCCACCTGTCTCTCACCTGGCCCGGGGGCCTGGCGCCGAGGGCGGGAGCCCCGCAGGCAGGGCCCTGGGGTCCGCGGGGGACCAGATGGCGGAGAACGCTGTCCTTGGGGAGCAGCCTGCCCAGAGGACAACGCGGCGTGTTCTTTGTGGCTCGTGGAGCGGATTCTGTCTTTGAAGGAGCAAACGGGCAGGGCGCTATCCTCCGATCGCACCACCGCAGAGAGAAGTGAGGGAAGATGATGGACATAGGGACCCCCTGGGGCGTCTTGAGCCTCAAGGACTTTGGGGGTTTGCACCCCCTGCTCAGGGGTGTGGTCTCTTCTCCTGGACGGGGGGTCCTTGCTAAGGATCACAGACCGGCACACGCCGATGGGACACTCTGACTGGCTTCTCGTCCCCTTGCCCATGCGGCCGTCAGGACTTTTCGGTGGGAGCCAGAGTCAGAGAACGTCAGAGCAGGAGTTCTCGAAAGAGCACGTCCCGTCTCATGGTTGACCCTTGGAAGCGAGGCGCAGCCTGAGGCAGAACGGGGAGAGGGCTGGCCCCCTTGCTTGCTCCTCCGGGGTGCTAGACCACAGTGCCGAGACTGGAGCCGGGGCCCCTTGACCGGATCGCTCTTTTGGCCGCGTGGACCTGGGGACTGCTCGGTTATTCAGGAGGCCAGGAGGGAAATCATTCCTGACCTCCCCTCCCCTCCCCATCCCCCCACCCAAATTCCAAAGTGTGGAACGGTAGGTGGGACAGGGATGGATTTGAATCTCAGCACGACCACCCGTGGGCTGTATAGTGGCGAGAAAGTCATTTCATCTCTCTCCGGTTTATTCAACAGGATAATAATACTTAAGATCTAGTGCAGTTGTAAGGATCACTTGTATCCCAAACACACATACTCAGACGTGATTAGAATCGATGCGTCCGTGTGGACATGTTCAAGGGTGTGCGTGAAATGCCAAGTACCGTTTCAGCCACAAAAGGGAGGCTCCCCCCTGCCCCAAACTGGTGGTGCAGAGTGCATTCTAATTCTTGGTACTGTTGTCATCATCGTCCACGTTCGTGGCTGCAGCCTGCACGCCCGCCTGCTCCCTGTGACTCAGGATTCAGCTTAATCATGTCCTCTGGGCCCGTTGCCTTGCCGCCCCCGGCCTCCCCCCCGCCCCCCGCCCCCTGAGTCTGGAGTTTTCCACCTCATGTTGTCGCTCAAGCGTTTACCCATCCGTCCTGTCGCCTGAGCTTGCTCGTCTCCTCCCCCATCTGACTGTAAGCTCAGTGAAGGCAGAGACTGTGCCTCGTTCTCCCTGGCATCCTCAGTACATTCCTTGGGCAAATGTTCAATGAATGAATGAAGGCTCTAACTGCAGGCCTGGTGAGCGCACCGTGGACCGAAGCCAGCGGGCATGAACATACCAGTTTCTCCTTTTCCGAGATTCATCCTGCATCCTTCCATGCTACGCAGGGAACAGTGTGCTTTGGGGGTCACAGGGTCCCCTCGTAGTGATGGGGAGCCTGAGACTCCGCTTACCTCTTTATGTGGCCAGTCATAATGTCAGTTCTGTTGCTTTTGCAAGACCTTCCCTGCTCATTCTGTCTTTTCTGTACAGACTCTCAGGGTACCTGGTTCATTCTTCTCCTGAGGGACTTGGCATTCTACCTTGTCCTCTATTCACTTGCTTTACATAGCCTGTTTCCCCCCGGGTTCTTTAGGGACATACCCCATCTCTACCCCCATCTGACACCACTCACCACTTTGAAGTATCAGAGTGTTTGTCTCTAGTGGGCTCTACTGTGAGTATCATCTAAATGGTATTTCATTGAGTGAATGAATGAATGAATGAATGATTCTTACTGTATTTGTAGTGCAGGAGCCTATCCATCTGTTACCTCCCTTTTTTGTCACGCTGATTTTCCTACTCATCCAGGGTTCTAAGCTCTCAGAAAGTAAGGATCTTTTAAATTCCGTGTCCTCCCAGCACTAGACAAATAGTGTTTAATGGGTAATTACTCATTGATTTCCTCAAATTCTCTGTCCTATTAAGACTTTTGAAGAAAAAAAAAAACCCTTATTAGCCTTGTTAAGGGGTGACAGCATTTGAAAGAATTAACTGAGCCTGAGTCCCAGTGATGAAACTTATGGCACATGGGACTCAACATGACGGGTGGAAATCCTAAGAGTTTTTTTGATCGTTTCCTGACAGGCCCCGATTCCATTAATGAAGGCAAAAGATCTCAGTTAAAGGGAATTATTAGACTTGACAACAGAATCTGTAAATGTACCCCTTATTAACGACTTGGTTAATTGAGCTGCCTCGTGGTGGAGGGTGACCAGCTCTGGGGCTTCCCCTGTGACATCTGTGAAAGAAAGAGGGGACCTCTGCTCGCCCTGGGCCGGGAGGAGACCACACCACAGCTCTGAGCGGCCACCGTGCACGGAGTGCTGAGCTAGCGGCCCTGGTGGGCACGGGGAAAGAGAAAGGACATTGACACCTTAGCGTCCGGCGAGGGGAGAGGGGCCGCGATCACAGGACACGGGCTGGAGGGTCTGTGCCTGAAAAAACAGTTCAAAGCAGCCCCAGGCCTGGGAAGTAAGAGCTCTGTGAGTGGTGGGGGTGCCGGGGGAACAGTCATTCAAGGCCACAAGGGCTGGACTCTGCCAGCCTCGGAGTGTGAAATCATGGGAGTGATAACTCCCGTCTTTACGCAGTCGTGGTTAGGAGGGCAGGCTCTGGAGGCTGGGGAGACTTAAGTTGGCAGCCGAGCCCAGCTGCTGAGCCTCAGGTCAGTCCCTTACTCCCCATGTTTCTGCCTCTCGTGTGTGGGGTATCATAGTAATTACAGGCACACCTTGTTTTACTGGGATGCGCTTCATTGCGCTTTGCATATGTTGTGTTTTTTTTGTTGTTGTTGTTTTTATTTTACAAATGGAAGGTTTGCAGCCGCCCTGCATGGACCAGGTCTTATGGTACCTTTTTTCCAACAGTATTTGCTCACGCTGTGTCTCTGTGTCTCATTCTGGTAATCCTCCCAATATTTCAAATTTTTTTATTATTACATTTTATTTATGGTGATCTGTGATCAGTGATTACAACTCCCTGAAAGTTCAAATTATGGTTAACATGGTTTTAGCAATAAAGTATTTTTTAATTTAGGCATGGACACTGTATTTTATTTTTTATTATTATCTTTAAAGATTTTATTTATTTATCTGAGAGAGAGAGAGAGAGAGAGAGCATGAGAGGGGAGAGGATCCGAGGAAGAATCAGACTCCCCAATGAATGGGGAGCCCGATGTGGAACTTGATCCTGGGATCCTGGGATCATGACCTGAGCCAAAGGCAGTCCCTTAACCAACCGAGCCACCCAGGCGCCCCTGGACACTATCTTTTAGGCATAATGCTCTCGTGCACTTAACAGACTATAGGGTAGTGTAAACATAACTTTCATATGGGCTGGGAAACCAAACGTTCACTTGGCTTGCTTTATTGCCACAGTCGCTTTACTGTGGCGGTCTGGAACCACACCTACAGCGTCTCTGAGGATGCCTGTATTTCTCTGCTCTTTGTAAAAGGAGATGCGGCTCCCCATCTGGGACTAGGACCTGGGTCTTGTTAATTCATGTCTTACACTTTCCACACACGACAGCCAAGGGAAAGGGGACTGTGTCTGTTTAATTAGCTAGTGTCGGTAAGAGCTTTGGAGATACAAAGCTCTCGATAAGAGCTAATCCTCTTAATCTTTGTAGGGCTAATGTGCGAATGGAATATACAAGGCAAATAGCCCTGGGAGAATGGACCAGGAGTGCAGGGGCTCGCCTTGAAGACACAGCAGAAATGATGGATGGGGAATAATGTATCTGATGGGTTTTGGGGGAATTGCCCTCCATGGCTTCCCATCACAGAAATTCTGTGATTCTGTTCTTGGTTGGGAGGCGACCCCAGGACTAGGGACAGGAAAGTTCCTAAGTTCTGAATGTACGTCTATGTGGTCCAAGGGAAGGATCTCAGAGCTTGGTGCAGGGTGAGCTTTCTGCATGCCTCCCCACTCATTGTCTCGGGATGCCTGGAGAATTTAAGAGTTGGCCTGATGAATCCCTCTGGCAACGTTGCCGGCCGTGTTGTAGCCTGAAACTGCGGAGTCCGTGAACGCTCTGGTCTGCTCTGACTGGATGGCGGACACCCTTTTCTCCCAGGGATCGGTTTTGGTCTTAAGTTTTCGGTGGGTTCACACTCTCCTCGGTTTCCTCCTCCTCTCTCTAAGAAAAGCCTGCCCACATCCTTGCTAGCTTCCCTCTGCCTTCCTTCCTCCCTCCTTCTGCTAGGGGATAAACACAGACCCGCATCACTCCAGGGCCTGGCCCACACTTTGTGCTAGGCTTGCTCCCCCAGAAGCAGAGCTGGCATACAGATGTAAGTGCAGGTGGTTACCTGGGAGTTGACCCCAGGAAACAGGCATTTGTCTGAGAAACAAAATAGCAATGAGAGAGCAGACAATAAAGCACATTGCGGGTGATCACCATGGACAGCCAGTGCCCAGTCCGCTGGGTCTACGAGAGAGAGAGAGAGAGAGAGAGAGCAGAGCAATGGGCAGGGTATCCCAATGGCCACTCACTGCACATTGTGGCACTGGCTCTGCCTACACACGTGGGCTCCAGAGACCAGAAAGTTCTCTGGTGAGCCGCAGGTGCGAGCAGCTGGAAGGCCTCCGATCGCTGGATTGCTGAGTGTGAGGGGCAGTGGGCAGGGCCCCGTGGCTTCTCCTGGCCGTTCTGAACTGAGCTGCAGACCGGACCCGTGCTTGGCCCACTTGGGGGAGGGTAGCTCCCGTGGCCATAGCCCACTTGCTTGTGGATGGCAGCTAGCCTCTAGATTTAGGAGCATTTCTACAGTTTTTGTTGCCTGAAGAGCCTGGCAGCGATCTGACTTACGGAAACTGCGAACAAGTCATCATTTCTCCAGGGGCTCCTGCGTGCCAGACACCGTGAGAAGGGATTTTCCCACTTTCCTTATCTTAGTTCTCACGGTATCCCATGAAACAGGTCTCGTGATGCTTATTTTTCATTTGGGGCGGTGGTTAGGGGATTTGCCCCCATTCATGCAGCTTTGAAGAGGCAGACGGGGGACCCTCACCAGGCCCTTGTTCCCACCCTGCACAGCTCTCCTGCCTCATCTCAGGCTCTGGGAGCTGGTGCATGCCCGTGGGGGGGGGGGCAGGTCTGCGGGCCTCCTTGTGCAGACACCCAGATGAGACGGAATTCATCTACAAGTCCGTTAATTACCCCCTGGATTGTGGGTTGATGGGTACGTGCACCTGGAGGTATGCAGCTGCCTTTACACCTGGCTCTGAGGATCGGCCCAGCCTCCAGCCCTCTGGTGGATTTGTCTCTGCATGGCAGGGCCTGGCAGCTGCCCCGGCCCCCCTCTCTCCCCCATTGCTGGAGGCCCAGCCATGCCAGCATCTGCTTGTCACTCTCTTTGTCCCGGGGAGCCCCTGGAGACCTCTCAGGAACACATTCTACCTGTTGGGCCTGGCTGGCACTCTCTGCCCCCAGGGCCTGCTTTCGTGACTGTCATTGGCTTTGGGATTACAGCTCACGGACAGGGGACCCCAGGATCCTCTTTAATTGGGTGCTTGGTTTTCATTTGAATTGTACAGCTGAGGAGCCCTGGAGTAGGAGATCTTGATTTAAATCCCACTAATTGCTTGTATGTCTTTGTACTTTTTCTTCTTTGGGCCCTAGTTTCTTCATAAGTGACGGAATCCTGTATCCCTTCTAGCGGTCAGATCCCTCGGGGAAACATGGGATGTGACTGGGTTACACGGACGGAGGCAGGTTAACAGCTGATTTCAGTCGTGGGTCCCCCTTGGGTCAAAGCTGTCTGACAAGCACCCAGGATCCTTGGAACGGTCCCAGAGACCTTGGATCCTGCCTGTCCTAGGAGCTGAAAAAGATTGTTGGCCGTCGATCTTCATGGCCATAAGGGGCAGAGGGAAACTCTGGAGATCCGTGTATGCATAGTGAGTCGAGGAGAAGAAGGGCTGTGGACACAGCCAGGTTTGAGCCCCTGGAATGTGGGCCAGCCCCAGGAATGGAGGGGCCAATGGAATGGACCAGACATGATGGATTGTACCCGCTGGGCTTCTGGGTCAGTAATCCCTTCACTGAGCGATCCCCAGGTACATCTTAGCCAGAGCTCAGTCCTGAAGACAGCACTGGAGAACAGAGCTTTCATATGGGGGTCCTGAGGAAGAGCCCATTAGATTGTCCTTTCAAGTTGGCTGTGACAGACATGGCCCTCAAGGAGCCATTATGAGCTCTCTGTCTCTCATCAGATGGAGGCTGCCTCCTTTTTTTCCAGAAGATTTGACCCTAAGCTGTTCAGCCAGGGTGGACAGAATTGGAGGTTGGCCCCTACGGGGCCTCAGCCTGAGGGCGCTGGGCTCAGCTAGCCCGAGTGTCTGCTTTAGTCCCTGAGCCTGCCGTCAACCCAGCCCTCTCTGCCCATGATCTCTGCTTTCCAAGAGAAGACTGCAGCATCACCGAGCACCTGTTAGGGGCCTGCCACTGTGCGAAGCTCTAGAGCACTTCCAGGTAGATCAGACAGAGACCCTTCAAGGGGCTTAGGTCCTATGGGCAGAGACAGGACACGTGCACGTGTCCCTGGCACCCATGGAAGATGAATACAGAAGAGGAGAGCGTGCCATGGACTGGGATATGGGTGAAAATGCCCCAGGATTCACCAGGGTGAGGGCGAGGCAGGAGTGGGGTTCCTCTTTAGGGCAACTGCAGAAACAAAGGCCTGATGGCAGGATTGCATCCCTGCCCGGCTTGAATGAGCTGGGGGGGAATGAGGCTAGGTCTGGAACAAGCACCAGGAACCAGTGGGCAGCTCTGGCCCATGTGCTGGAAGGGAGGCAGAGCTTTGAGTGGGCAGGAGAAGGACTGGAGATGGACAAGCATGAGCCACTGACCCCCAACCAAGGGTGGTCAGAGACCCAAAGGTGATGCCAAGTGTATAGCTTGAGGGAGCAGACAGATTGCAGACATGGGGTCAGGCTGCTCGGATTTTTACCAGATACCCCTTGGCCTCAGGCAGTGAACCAATGAACTTCTCTTGCTCTGAACAAGCCTGTGATACACGGTCATGGCCTGGGCAAGTGATTCCAGTACCCCCTTCTGCATCAGGCCATTTTTACTGGGCTCTGGAGGCTCCTTGAAGCCTCCTCTCAGCCTCTGCAAGATGGGTGGGGGGCGGGGTTCCCCGGGGTGATAGTAGACAAGTGTGGCTGGAGCAGAAAGTTCACGTAGGACAGGAATTCTCACTGACCACCTTCTCTGAGCCCCTGGAATGTTGATAAAATGTTACGTGTGTGTAGTGATGTGTGTTTTTCTGGAAGAGAGTCTGAAACTTCCGATCAGATTCTCAGAATGGCCTTTCACCCCTCAACAGCTAACGTTTAGAGCCACAATAAGGTCTGTGCTCTGTCTACCTTGCTCGACCCTGTATTCCCAGACCTCGCTCAGCACCTGAGCCTGTGTGGGCTACTGCAACAATATACCATAGACTAGGTGGCTTCTAAACAATAGGCATTTATTCCTCATCGTTCCAGAGGCTGGCAGCCCAAGGTCAAGGTGGCAGCAAGTTCAGTGTACCTGTCTTTCCCCTACAATCTTACATGGTGGAAAGGACAGGGAGCTCTCTGGAGCCTCGACATGGCTCTGACCCCATCCATGGGGGTCCTGCCCTCATGACCTCATCACCCCCAAAGCCTCCCCCTTCCTAATACCACCACATTGGGGGTTAGGATTTCAACATATGAGATTTGGGGGAATGCATTCAGTTTATAGCAGTGCTTAATAATTGTTGGATGACTAGACGATTCAAAGGAATTATGGTTCCTTTGGATGGGGAAAGCATTTAATGCAGACGTTCCCAGCCCTGTGGAAAACTTCTTGTTCAATTTATTTAGTAAGTGTCTCTTTAGCTCCTGCCGTGCGCCAAGTATTACAGTATTAGTATTTCTACAGTGGCTCCTTCTAGCAGCCCGCATTTACTGGGCATTTGTGATGTGCCAGGCATTGTGCTAAGCCCTTTACAAACGTGATCTCCTTAATCCTTATGATAGTCCAGCGAAATAGACATCGTTACCCCTCTTTTACAAATGAGGCTCCCACCACAGTTAAGTCACTTGCCCGAGATCATGCAATCAGTAAGTGCAAAAGCTCCAATTCCAGCCCAAGTCTGCCTGACCATAAAACCTGGATCCTCAGCCATTATTTCAGGGCTGAGTGGCTCAGTGCTGAGAAAGAGGACTCCTCTAGCCTTGTCCCTGTCGCCCCAGATTGGCTGAATTCTCTTTGGCTGTGTGTTGCCATGGAGCAGTCTACACAGCCTGCCCAGTCCTAAGCCCCTGGCAGCTAGGAAAGGAACATGATCACTCTAAGTCCCGGGTGAGGTAAGGAAAGTGGTCAGGGCTCCATGGTGAGTCTGGAGGATTGGCGGGTGATCCTGAGAATCCTCTCTCCAGTCGTGCTTTCTCACAGTCCATCCTCTTGTCTCTGGCGAGCTGGCTGCTTGGATGCCTGCAGGCCCTCCTGCTAGACAGGATCAGGGGATCAGGCACTTGGAGCTGTCAGGGAGAAATATCGGAATCATTTGAACAGGTAATCATAGGATATTGTGAGCTCGTTTGGTGCAAGGAAAGCTCATTGGCGCAGAAACCCTCTCCCGGATAATCAATGGGCATGGCATCTAAGGGATTTCCTGTGGGTTGGACACAAAGGAGGCTTGTATAGGGCCCTGCTAGTGGGCCAAAGGCCTGGACTGGAAAGCCACAGTGTCCTAGGGGCAAATTAAAGGTCATGGGGAGTTGGAGGTAGCCTGCCTTTACCTCAGCCTGGGAGTTCAAAGACTAAGATATGGTCTCATCCTGGTCATTTCACTCACCACATCACCTTGGTCAAGTCAGTGTTCTTTGGGCCTCAGTTTACCCCTTGCTGAAATGAAGGGCTTGCTTGCATGATTTTAGTCCATTCAGTCTACAATTCTGCCATCCTTAGAAGTTCTCAGCTAGAGCAACAAAGGGGCTTGGTGATAACTAACATGGCATGGGGTATCGCCTGTGCCTGTCTCTGCATGTGTCTGGTGTTACCATTATTATTATTAACCATAACAACAAATACGTGACTATTCACGTTCCGTGAGAAGGCCGTACACGGTGGGCTCTGCTGGAAGGGCATGATTTCATGTCCGCTCCACAGCCCTATTCTAGAGTGCAGTGGGGTGAGTCACTTGCCCCAGGTCACATAACCTGTAGGGGGCAGAAGTGAGTTATTTGTCTGTTCTTGGACTCCAAAGCCCAGGATCTCAGCCACTGGTCCAGGTTGCAAGAAATCTTTCTGAACATGATCCTTTGCAAGAAATATATTTCCGAGCCAGCCACCCCAGATGACCCCCAGATGATGTATTATCAAACTCAGCTACTATGTCTGTGTGCTCTGACAGTTCTGTCTTCACTGCTCTTGGCTTTCTCTTTTTGGGATATCCTTATTGTATTAGTTTCTTGTGGCTGCTGTAACAAATGACCACAGACTGGGTGGCTTAAGACAGCAGAAGTTTGTTCTGTCGCAGTTTTGGAGGCTGGATGTCCAAAATCGAGGTGTTGTCAGCACTGTGCTCCTTCTGAAGGCTCAAGGGGTGAATCTGTTCCATGCCTCCCTTGCAGCTTCCGGGAGCTTCAGACCGCTGTTGCCTTTTGACCACATCCGTCCAGGCTGCCTGGCCACATCGTCCCCTGCGTCTCTGTCTCCTCTGGATACAGGTGATTATATTTATGGCCAACCTGATAGCCTAGGGTCAGCCTTCCCTTCAAGATCTTTAACTGAACCAAACCATTTGCCCTACAAGGTAATATCCCCAGATTCCAAGGATTAGTACATGGACTTAGGTTTTGGGGGAGCCCCCTTTTATCTCACTACAATTAGAGACTCGTGAATGGTTCAGTATATTTCCATCAGTTTCCTCACTCTTCTTCTTGAAGTTCAAATTGTCCCAACCTCAGCCAGGGGGAGCCCCTTCCGATCAGCCCCTTGCTCATTAGATAGGATCCCAAACTAATATAACATTGTATGTTAATTATATTGGAATTTTAAAAAGATTAATTAAAAAATTTACAAAATTAAAAAAATATATGGATAGGCTCTGCATGATCTAGGAGCAGTTCCTTGCTCTCTGGCACAAGTTGGCACAGGCTTACCTGGGCGTTCCTTGCCTCTGACCTGGCATTTGTCCAGGTGGCCCTGATTTCTTTCTGCAGGGAGCAGTATTTGTTTTGCAATACAGTTCATTCTATTTCATTAAAAAAATATGGGCGCCTGGGTGGCTCAGTGGGTTAAAGCCTCTGCCTTCGGCTCAGCTCATGATCTCAGGGTCCTGGGATCGAGGCCCGCATCGGGCTCTCTGCTCAGCAGGGAGCCTGCNTCTCTGCCTGCTTGTGATCTCTCTCTGTCAAATAAATAAATAAAATCTTTAAAAAATATATACNCTGCCTACTTGTGATGTGATCTCTCTCTCTGTGTCAAATAAATAAATAAAATCTTTAAAAAATATATATATATACTGATTGCACCTATCGAAATGATTTCAGGGACCTGCAGTTTGAAAATCACTGTGCTGGGCTCTTCTGCCTTTCCTTGCCCTTCCCACAGATTTTAGGAACTTCTATCCCATTTGAATGTGAAGTGCCCCAAAGGTAGGGCCAGATCTCCATTTACTGGCTCTCCCTTGGCCCCAGGACAGGGTGTGTGTCTGGCTTCTCGCCAACAAGCTCCCCTCTTCCTTTCTGCGCTTTAGCTCTCCCCTCCCCTCCCCTGCTTCTCCCCTCGTCCCCCCTTCCCCT
>LNAC01000073.1:1066508-1095608 GCA_002007465.1 Ailurus styani | reverse complement strand
CCACTGCTCTACCCCCTTCTCCCCCCCTCCCCACCCCTCTACATCACTGTGGGGCCTCCGATTTGGCATTCTAAGAGGCTAATGTGAAAATTGCTCACAGATGGCACAAACAATGTGGAAAAGAGCCTCTCTCTTCATTAGAGCAACACAGATAGTGTTTTTAAATGATTCAATTGTTATCGCAATAATTATGCCAAAATCCAAACATCTCAATGTGCTGCTCCAGCCTCTCATCGTGAGGGCTCCTGAAGCTCCCTGAGGGTTCTCGGGGAGCCACACCTCCGGAGCCCCCAAGGATGGGCCACCCAGTTCTTTCAGTGTGGAACCACCTGGACAGAAATCCGGGCTGAGGGGTTGTCTCCACGGCAGCCCCTCGTCTGTGACCAGGTGCCAGGGCAGGGCCCCAGGCCAAGCGCTAGTAAACTTCGGTCTTTGGTCGCCCCCAGCCACCAGCAGTCTCCTCCTCGCCCCAACCCCAGGCTCCGAGCTCTAAATTAGCCCACAGGTGCCCCAGGAGGGCTGGTCCCATCCACGCCTCTGTGCTGACCGCCCTGGCTTCTAGAACTCATGGTTCTCTCAGTGCTGTCTCTGGAGTCAGCGGACACACTCTGTGGAGGAGAGTCCTTCACAGGACAGATACTTGATCTCTTACCCTCCCCAGAGCGTCTTGGGATCGCTGGCATTTCAGCCCTCCCTCCTTACCCGTTAGTGTCTAGGTTGGCGGGGGGTGGGGGTAGGCGGGTCGGGGGGACTCTCAGGTCTTCCTTCAGGGCTGGGAACCAGCTCGGCCTCCCCTCTTGCCAGCCAGCCCCCACCCTGCCTGCTGCCCCAGAAAGAACCTCAGAAAGCCACACCAAATAAAGACAGCTTCAGGCATCTGGTGATCTGAGTGAGGGGGAGGCCATGGGTGGAAGAGAGACTTAGGTGAGGTGAAATGCACTGTGTTAAAAGTAAAGAGTAGCCATCAGGAGACTGCCTTTTAAATAAATATTTAGAAATAGATTTTAATTTCCCAGTGTGGTCAGCGGGGAAGGAGATCTGGACGGAGGGCCATAAAGAAGGGGTTGGTGCAGGAGCAGCTGGGAGGGAAAGAGGAGCCAAGGGAGGCGGAGAGAGAAGTGGGTAAATTATTAACAGACTGCTTCATTTTAGGTTAGGATTTCAGTGCTACTGCCTCTTGTCACTAACATGGGAAATGCTGATGGGTCGGCTCTTTAGCTGTTCTTTCTCATTAGATCTTTCTGTCCCTGCCTTTTAATAGGGATGGCTCTATCTGTCCAGGAGAGGAAATGTTTCGGTCTGGGTTTCAGTGGACAGAAGTCCCCCCGGCTTGTATTTTCTTCTCACCCCCAGTTCTAAGCAGAGTGCCAGAGACACGGTACCCACAGTGTGTTTGGGGGGAGGTGGGGACCGACTGGTGAATCAGTACATCCGGGTGGAATTGTCATGATGGGGGACCCACGGGTCAGCAGGGGGAGACAGGGGTGGATGGGGGTGTGGGGAAGTGTCGTGGTGGCCACGCTTGTCCTGCCCCAGGCTCTGATGGACAGACACTGCTCCATCCCTCTTCTGTGCAGATTCTACATCTGATTAAGTGCCCTGACACAATATTTGAAGAAATATGAAAAGCCAAGTTCATCTGCCAGGATAGAATTACATTAAGGAGGATGAAATTAAAGGCTTTTCATGGAAAGAGATCTCTAGGATAATTTGATGGAAGACTTTAATTATTTCAGAGTGCCCCCCAAAAAAGATGCTTTAAAAAAGAATTCATTTGGGGGAATCACATAAAAATACAATGTAGGAGTATCTCTTTGAGTTGTTACAGCTGCTATTGATCTAGAGCCTGTTGGCAGGCCACAAAGGGGGCTTCGATTCCCAGCCCTCTCTCCTGTGTGCTGGTGACAGATCAGGCAAGACTCTGCCACCAGGGGCACAGAGTCCAAGTCATGGGAGGTGGGTTTACGTTACTCTGATGAGACACCAGGAAGGACTTTGAAGCCATTTCGCCTGCTTTCATTGGCTTGGTGTCGATGCTTCTCTGGAAGGAAGCTAATGAGTTTCCCCTGTCACTGGAAGACAGAGCCCCGGGTCTTCCGTGAGTCGGGAGGCACTATCCAGAGGGCGTGCTGTCTCCGGGCCACACAGGCTAGTGGTTCTAGGACCACGTGTCCCTCGGCCCGAGCATCTTCCCACTGCCAGACCAGTACTGCTTCCTGGTGCACTCACCTCTCAAGTTCATCTCTAGTCAGGCTTTTCTCAGGGAGCACTGAGCCCCTAAAAACCCCCAGGGTTGGCTCAGTCCATCCCTCCGTCTGAACCCTCATTCGGATCGGAACTCAAGAGTGACCAAGCTGCTGTCCATTCACAGTCTAGAAACCCTTCCCACTGCCCTTTAAGCCTGTTCTTCCTTGTTCAAGGCTTTTCTGGAAGGATGGTAGAGTCTGCTAGGCAAAGCTCTGCAGGGCCGAAGAGATGAGAATGTTTGCTAGATAAGCCTGCTCTGAAAAAGCACCTGCCCGATGTGATTGGCAGAGAGCCAAGCTTAGGAGCGAGAAACAAGGGCAGTCAGCACCCTGCTTCCTGAGGTGCTACCTGACGTCGGGAGGCTCTCGTGACTCCTCTGCCCATGGCCCCGGGCTCCTCCGTCAGTGGCGCCTGGAAGCAGCCCTGTCCATGCTGATCTTGTCTTGGGAGCCCCTGGGCCCGTCCTGGGGGTGCCTCTGGGCTTGTAGGGTTCCGTGGCCATCTGCATCGTAGTCCAACTTATTTACTGTCGTGTCCCCAAGGATAGTACCTAGTAGGTGTTCCACTAATATGAGAGGATGAATGAACATCTCGGAGCTTAAGTTAATCCGGTTCTTTATTCATCAGAAATCCTAACACTGACCATGTACTCACAAAACTGACATGAGATGGGAACCTTCGCTCTCGGTCTTCCTCAGAGGAGAAGGCGCACAGTCCCCGCAGGGAGAGCACCGGGCTGAGAGTCATAAGGCTGAGTTCTAGCCCCAGCTCTGCTGGCGTTGGCTCTGTGAACGCCCGTCTCCGAGCCTGTCTTCCGTGGGGCAGGCGGGCTCTGCTCCCTCCCTCCAGGTTTAGAGAACCCTCTTCTTCTGTCTCCCGCTCCCTATTCTGTCCTTTGCCTCCCAGAGCCCCAGGCTGGGCGGTGGGATGAGGCCTGCAGGACCAGCTGTGCCAAGCCGCCTCCCTGTCGTCCTCGCCTCCTGCCTGCTCGCTTTGTACAACTGAGGCCGTGTCAGCCCTTCAGTGATCTGCTGTGCTGCCCGGCTGCTCCAAGCCCAGGTCACCTCCTGGGGAGAAAGGCCACCTGTCCTGAGGGGCAGGTGCTGCTGAAGCGAGGCTCTCTGTACAGCTGTTGGCCTCTTAGCTGCTGGGTTACGAGCAGCACGAGCTTGTGGCCTGGGGGCACCTGCTAGAGCTGTGTGTGAGGGCCTGACTAGTCCCGGCTGGAGCAGCCGAGCCAGACAAGCAGAGGGGGGGCCCCGTCAGGCTGCACACTCCCCAATTCCAGCACGAAATCATTTTCGGGTCCTAACATACTCCTTGAAAAAGAAATGTCAAGGCACACTCTAAAGAAAACTCCTGAGATCATGCCAGCAATTGCTAGGCCCCTTAATCCCCCTGAGCCTCAGTCTTCTTGTCTGCAAAATGGGCCTAGCATGTTCAAGACGAGATGGTTAGAGACAAAGCTTGTGAAAGTGCTTTGAAAAGTGTAGCTTGGGGGAGAGGAGGCAGAGGTGCTAAAGAAGGCTGGGGGGAGTGAGGACATGCTCCGTGGAGGGGTGCTTTGCTCACATGTGGGGGGAAACTCAGAGGCTTGGCGAGCTGGTGGGTGGAGGGAGGCTGAGTGGGCTCTGTCTCCATCCCCCGGCCCTTCATCTGACTTCTCCGGCCCAGGCTGTTCATGGATCTGAGTGCTGTCTTCTTCCGGCTTGGAGAAGTTTTTAATCTTGCCCTAGAAATATATCTTCAGTCCATGGCACTAGGGGGCCCCAGCCACCTCTGCCACCATTCACTGCCTCTTAGCTGCCCATTCCCTTGGCAGAAATAAGGAATCTGACTCTTGGAAACCTTTCTATTTGGTGTTCACGGAGCCTCTCTGACTGCCACGTGCCCCTTTGGGTAAGAGCATCCCTGGGGGATTGTAGGCTCCCCGAAGTCAGGAGCTGGGCTCCGAGCACCCCGCTGACAACCTAGAGCCTGTGCAGAGAGGGACTTGTGGGGCCAAAGCCCACGATGCCACAGAGATTGCCAGCTCATCCCTGCACTGGCCCACGTCTCCGCCGGATGGAGGAGGACGGAGAGAGTGGCTCTCAAGGTCCTGCGGAAGCCTGCTCCCCGGGGCCCAGGAGGGCCTGCGGGTAAGAGCAGCCTTGACAGCTGTTGGGGTGGAAGGCTTCTCGAGAAAGAGTGGGAAGCCCCCCGCTCAGTTCTCATTTTTGTTTCCTATACCATGAAAAATAAATGTGAAGTAAAGAGGGTTTCAGGAAAAGAGCCATCCCTCTTCCCTCCTGCCCTCCCTTCCTTCCTTAAATATTTATTAAGCAAGCTGTGTACGCCTTCCGTTGTGCTAGGACACCGAGCGTGAAGAACACGTCTCCTGCCCTCTTAGGAACTCACGGTCTAGTCAGGAAGATGGAATAACCACCGGACAAGGCAGTCAGAGCGGGCGTGCAGGTACCGATGGGGGTACCATAGCCATTCGAGACTGGGTGAGCTTGGGCTAGCCGCCTGGAGGTAAGGAGGGCAGCATGGAGGAAGCGGCCCGGAGGTGGGCCTTGGGCGTAGCGGGGATCTGGAGAGGTGGGAAAGGTGGGCGGCACATGGTGAGAACGGACCTGGTTCAGGGTGGTGGTTGATGATCTGAGTTTGTATCCTGTCTATCCCGCCGAACAGCCACATGGTCTGAGACCAGTCACCTTCCTATGTGAGCTTCGGTTTCTTCATTTGACAAATGGGGGCAAGCACGGTATCTACCTGCTGGGGCCGTCTGAGGATTCAGTGGACTAAACGCCTAGCACGTGAGGCCGGGTTGCTCCGGAGTACGCGGACCTTTAGGAAATGGTGGCACGCCTGTGCTGCCGTCTGCCCTCTGCCTTCCAGCTGCTCCTGCTTAGCTGCCTCGGGCCCTCCCAGCCTCCCCACGCCTCTCGCCTGGGCCACACATGCACCTAGTTATGTACTCGGGCCCTTGGCCAATCCCCTCTGCGCGAGCCGAGGAGGCCGGAGCACCTCAAGCAGGGGTGAATTAAACCCAGCTTCCCTCCTGCTCTGCTCCAGTTGTCCTCTCAGGCACAAAGTCAGTGGCCCCTTGTTTGTCTTGACAGCTCCAGCCACCTCTGCCTCCCTGCCGTCCACCCCCCCCCCAACGCTGGGCGGCTGGGGAGCTGGCCTTTTAGGAGGAGAGGGGGTGCTCTGCCCTCAGAGGCACCGTGTGCCCACCCCCTCTGGAGCCTAACATTTTGTCTGCACCAGGCCAGAGGCCTCTGTGCTAATTGGGCCCATGAGTGCTGTCTGGGAGCTAATCCGGTTCCGCAAGCCTGCAGGACCCGTGTGCACTGGCCGAGCTGGGGGCAGAGGGCCCAGGCCGTGCAGGAAGGGCACCTGGCGTTTGGGCCGCAGCGGCAGCCCTTCCAGTGGGTGTCTCGGAGCCCACCCAGCTCGTCGTGCCTGCCCCTGGGAGGGTCCCAGGCGGCAGAGTCACTCGTCTTTCCAGCCCATTGCGGCTCACGCTCTGGGGTGAGCAGAAGGCCCTTCAGCTGGACGTGGGAGCGGAGCCCCTCGGGAGTGGGCAAGCCAGGCCTCCCGGGGCTTGCTCTTTAGCTCAGACAAAAGGCTGCCTGGCCTCTTTGTGATGCTCTTAAAGTGTGTCCGAGACAAATCTAAATGTGCAGGACGGTGAATCAGAGTCTCCTTGGGCTGCGTGTGCTCCTGGCAGCCCACTGGGAAGAGGGGTCCGTCCAGGCTCTGCAGCAGCCCTTCGGCCGGGTTCTGAGCTCGCGGCCAGGCGCTGCCAGGACAGTGGGACACCCGCAGAGAAGCCGGCTCCTGCCTCCTCTGTCCCCGCTGCCAGGCTGTGTGCGCGGTGCCCGGGACCCTGTCTCCGGAGCGTCAGGTAAGGGAGAGGCTCTCGGGAGCGAGCTTCTGCTGTGGTCCCTGAGTCCATATCGTGTTGAGCACAGATGAGCTAATGATTTACTCCAGGCCCTTTCGTGCACCACCACGGGATGCCGGGTTAGGGCGGTGCAGGATTCTGGGAAGTACACCAACCGGGGTTCTGGGGTGTCGGCCGTGGGATCTTGGGCAGGGCCCCTTCTCTTGCTGGACCTGCTTCTTCACCTGTGAGATGAGGACGCGTGCCCAGGTGACCCCCAAGTTCTTGGAGAAGCGCTCTGCTTCTCACCTGCCTCTGCAGGAAGGAGCGTGTTTGGACGGTCTGGCTCTGGGTCCCAGCTTTGTCATTTACAAGGCGGCTTAGCCTGTGTCTGCCTCGGTTCTCTTGTTTGCAGAATGGGAATCATCCCAGCACCGGCCACTCCGGGCTTTTGGGAGAATTGGTAGAGAGGCACAGAGCGCCGAGCCCCGTGTTTAGCTCCTAGAAGGCACCCTGAACGTGTCATCTGTCATGTCTGCTCTTGCTGCCAGTGTCATCATTGTCACCATGCCTTCCAGTTCTGACAGTGCTGGCTGTGAGGCTGGTTGGGAGTTCCAGAACACTTTTCAAACTTTAATCTGCTCATGACTCACTTGGAGACCTTGTCAGAAGGCAGGTTCTGACTCAGTAGGACTCCGAAATGGAGCCTGAGCACATGCATTTCTCACAAGCCCCCTGGTGAGGCCGCTGTCACGGTCCCTAGGCTATGCTCGGGGTGGCCAGGCTGCAGGTGCAGCGGTCGGCCATCGACTCACGGGGCGGGTCAATGTGTTATCCGGGGCCAGGCCTCCGAGGGGGATGGGAGCCTAGTGGGGTCCAAGAAGAGATGTGACCAGCCGGTAAATTCAGAAACCCCGTCATCATCAGAGAGAGAGGGGGCGGAGGCCTCTGGGGGGGCGGGCATGAGGTCAGGAGAGGTCTTCCCCGCTGATGTCATGAAAGAGAGTTTGAAGATGATTCTGGCCGTGAACTCTTAATTTTCTCATAATTTAGAGCTGATTGTGGTGATTGCCTCCTGAGTCTTGGGCTGGTCTCTCAAATTCTTCTGAAAGCTCTTTGAGGTTAAGGGTCTGTCTCCTATTCCTCTTCACCCCAGAGCACCCAGAATCTAGCTGGGTTTGTAAGAGACACACAGGACACCTCTGCCTGGAGCCCCAGGCTTGGAGCTTGGCGGGGTGGGGGTGGGGTGAGGATGTGGGCTTTGGAATTGGGTGGCCCGGCTGCAGGCCAGCATCGTCATATGCTATCATGCAGCTGGTGAGGGCACGTGCCCTGCCCTCGGCAGCCTTCCACATCTGGAAAGATAGGGAGGGCAGAAGGCGTCTTAGAGATTTAGCAGGATTAAGTGAGACAAAGATGGAAAGGACCTAGCTCCTCGTGGGGCTTCTGTACCCAGCTGCTCCCATCCCGTCCTCTTTATCTCCATTCTGTGTCTTCATCCGTGTTCTCGAGATGCAGCGTGCCTCCTCGGAATTCTGGAGCCACTTAGAACTCCGTGCTCATTGCCAAGGGCTTCACTGCGCCGGCCAGTCCTACCTCCAGGTTAGCTGTATGCTGTGAAAGGTCTAAAACTTGTCCCTCCTTTCCTGAGTGTTCCTCCCCCTTCTGCCTTCCCCCGTCCATCTTTTTTTTTTTAACTTAATTAAATTCAACTGGTGAATGCAGAGTGTTACCATTAGTTTCAGATGTAGAGTTCAGTAATTCATCAGTTGCATGTAACACCCCGTGCTCGTCACACCCTCTGTTCGTCTTGCTGTGAACTTTGCTCTTGCAGGAATGGAGTTCAAGTAGTGCTGCCCAGTGAGTCCTGGGGGTGGGGTGGGGGAAGCTCCCTCTAAACTCGGCTGGGGATTCCCAGTCCCCTGCAGCTGTCTGCACTACCACCGGCAGCCCCCAGAGGCCTCTGTGTGTTCGTGGAGAACAGGCCTTCCCCCAGGGAACCCCGGGCCCCTTCATTCCGTGTGCCGGGAACGGGGGCACTAAGCTCCGCTTAGCCGCTGGGCATTGCTGCCGAGGGACACCTGGGTTGGGGGAGTTGCTGCTAATGCCTTAGTCATTGGTCCTGTCTGTAACCCTCTTAGGGTTCCCACGTGGTTGCCTTCTTCCTCACCTAGAGCCTGTGGGGCAGGCCCGCTATTTCGCAGATGAGGAGGCCTGCAAGTCTCCTGGTTCACTCGGGGACACAGTCAGATGGTGGCATCTCGGTCCCCCAGCTCTAAGTGCAGTGCCTTTTGCCGTGGGTAACGGCTGCCCAGGGGGCCACCCGCGCAATGGCGAGGAGGAGCGTCGGCCAAGGGCACTGTCTGTACGGTGACTATGATTTCCAAGTCTTCTTGGCCTGAGCCTTCACTTAGGATGAAATGCTGTCAGCGGGGTAATTATCATTATTGGCATATTTAAAGTGCATAAATGTCTGAAGCCGTGTCGGGCTCGCACGGCCCCCTAAATCAGAGAGGCAGCCGCTCTGGGGCCAGTTTCGGGAATCGCAGCCCCCCCCCCCCCCCCCCCCGNGGAATAGTCCCTGCGCCTCTCTGCACACACACGGCTGTGTGTGTTTGAGTGTACCTGTTTAAAATTCCTTTGACTTAGAAGTTTTCAGCACATTACCCCGTGTCTGAAGTTAGCTGCCACACCTGTTGTTGGTGGGGTTCAATTAGGGACCTGATTATTTAAGTGGGAGAAATTCTAAGCGTTAAAACTGTACTGATGTCAAGTGGAGAGGGAAATGAAAATGCTATGTTTCGTAGGTGAAAGGAGAAGGGCTGTGTCGGGGTGTGCGGTGGGGCAGGGCTGGAGGAGGGTATGTGAACCTCTTTCCCCTCTCCTGGCTTCGTGGTATTTGCCGGTGGGGAGCCACGCAGAGACAGAAGGGAGGCATGGCTGGGTTTGGGGATTTTGGGGAGAAGTGCCCCACTTGCAGAACATCTACCATGGGACGTGCAAAAAGGCCGCTGGGAACCTCTTTGCTTATGCAGCTGAGTAGCTGTGAGCCTGTGAGGGTTGGGGAGAGTTAGTGTCTCGGTGAGCTCTGCAGGCGCTGAAGGAGGCCAAATGTGGGTTCAGATCCTGTTGCTTCCACTTGAAAGCTGTGTAATGTCAGAGCAGCACCTGTACCTTCCTGAACCCTAAAATGGGGCTCTTCAGACCCGTCTTTCGGTTTGTGTGAGGATTAAGAGTGATAACGTATGTGAAGTGCGTGGAGTGGTACGTGACATGGGGTAAGTCCCCTAATAAATGGCAGGAGGTAGCCTCCGACACCCTGTGTTTGATGGCACGCTCTCTTTGTCTCCCTAAGGTGGTTCAAGTAGTTCACGGACGCCCAACAGTGGGTGGGGGCCACGCCTGAGGTCCCACGGCCCCTTGAGGTGGAGGTGGGATTCACACCTCCTTGCTGGCCTTTGCTGCCGCTTCCCAGGTGGAAGCAGAGGGAGCCCAGAGAGGCCTCCACCCGTCACACAGTCTCCTCCTCCCTCAAGGGTCCTGCCCTGGTTCACACCCCCCTGCAGAGCCTGTGTGTGTGTGTGTGTGGAGGGCTGCCCCAGGGTTCTGGAAAGAGCCCTCCCAGGTGCGAGACTCCTGGCCTGCTAGCCTGCCTTCCCCGAGAGGCACTTCAGAGAGAGAGAAAAAGAGAGAGAGTCCTTGTTCCCCTGGGGACCTATTCAGGGCAGAGTCTGTCAGACGGGGGACCTGTTGCTATGTCTGGAAAAACCACTGATCTGGAGACAGCAGGTTTGGGAACAGAGTCCAGAGAGCAGGAGAGCTTCATCTCCAGAGCTCTCGTGAGACCCTCGCAGGCGGGAGGAGGCGATACCCCCCCCTAGGGGTTTCTCCCCCCCGCCCCTTCTCGCCTCTCTGCCAGTCTCCTCGCCTAAGCGAAGGCTGGGAGAAAACGGATCCGTGAGACCCGGGGACCTCGAGCAGCCCAAGGGGTTTGTTTCCTGGTCCCTTATTCCCTTTCAGGACTGAGAAGAGGGGAGGCCAGCAGCGGGCAGCCAGGTGTGGCCGGCATCGGCCCCTGTGGAAGCCTTAGGTCCTGGTCCCCACGATGCATGTGGTTCCTGGTCTGCCTGCTGTGACTTTTTGTCCGAGATCACAAACCTAGCAATTCCCACGTGCTCGGGAGCAGGGAAATATCTGGGTAATTCTTGGAAACACGATAGAGCTGCCCGCAGGACACTCAATCAGCGATGCAAATTAAGAGATATAGGTCAAAATCCTGTTTGCTCTTTGGCAGTATAAGGTTGCAGAGTCCCTGGCAAGTCTTGCACAGACACACCCATGATACCCGACGCCCGCCAGCTCCCCTCTGCCCGAGCACCTGTACGTTTCTGTCGCCGACTCTCCTTGCCTTGGGGCTGACCCCAGGGCCCCCTGCCAGAGGTGCCTCCCTCCACTGTGGCTCATGCTCCAGGAAGAAGCAGGACACTCAGCGTGTCCCACGGTCTTTGGGTGAAGCAATGGCCTCAGGGGTGTCGAAGCCTCTAGAGAGGAGCCCAACACCCCACCGCTTAGGTCTCCTTGCTTCTGCCTGGCAGTGGTTACTATTTGGAGTTCAGGCGAATCTGCCTTATTAAAAAGGAAATCCCCCAGGGAGGGGTAATACTGTTGAACTGCTTTTAGTCATGGGCAATTTAGTGTGAATTAATTAATCTGAGGCTTTCTGGTGTGACTGTAGATTAAGAGGTACGTCACAGCTTGGAAGGGGCGTGGGGTCACTCGGGTGATTGAGAGAGAGTGAAGGAACGGAGCCACGGGCTTTGAGGACAAGTAGGATCTCTGCTGTGCCAGCTTCTCTCGTATTTACCTTAAATTTATTTTTTTTTAAATGTGGACTTTTTCACGGCAGTCTATCCCGTGTACCGACAAATGAAGACATCGTAAGAGTACAGCTTTGATTTTTTTGCAGTGAACACACCCTTATATCCAACACCTGGGTTGAGAAGCCGCATAGCTGTCCCAGTCGGACCCCCCACTGGTCCCCGGGACCCCAAGGTCCCCACTGTCCTGACTCCCCAGTACCAGAGCTAAGCTTTGCCTCTTTCTGAAGCGCACGAATGTGGATGGAATCCTAGAGCATGCGTCTTTCGTGTCTGGCTTCCTTTTGTTCAGTGTTCTCTTTGTGGGATTTATCCATGTCGTTATAGTTAGTTCATTTCATTGCTGTGTTCCATTGTGTGAATAAACTGCAATTTAGCGATTCTGTGGTTGGTGGCCATTGGGAAGGCTAGTTTTTGAATTTCACGAACAACGATGCCTCGAATATTCTTGGACATGTCTGTCTTATTTCTCTTTTACATCTCAGGTTAAATGGTGTTCTCCTGGAGCTCTCCTCTGACTTCCACCTCCAGGGGAGCCCCTCTCTTTGCTGCCCCCCACCCCCATGGCACTCTGCAGTATTCCATGAGGGCAGGAGTGTTGAACAGTGATGTTTTCAGCTCCTAGGCTATGCGTGGCACTGAGTAGCTGCTCAGGAGCATTGGTTGGATGAATGAGTGAACAGATTTTATGTAGATCACGGTTTTGGCCAGGGCTGGTCCTTATACCAGCTGGTCTAAGGAAAGCAGTTTAGGAAAGCTGTATTGGGGCATCGCGGGGACCAACCAGGATTCCTCCTTAGAGACAGTGTTGCTCTTTGGGTCCTGAGTGTCCCTGAGAATGGGATGAGTCCAGGACCGTGGTCAGGGGTGTCTGGCTGGGCAAGAGCAGCCTTTTCTGGAAGTTTCACAGAGACCCAGAGACTAAACTGATGCCAAATGAGCTTCTACCCCCTCTATGTCTCAGAGGGCCCCGATGCCCTGGGCTGCTCTGGACATAGGCCTCTGGTAGCCAGCTGGGAAGGAGGAGTCACAAAGAACAGACGAGAATAAAAAGAGGCAGAGAGGGAGGGAAGAGAGAAAGAAGGAGCAAGAGCGAGAGCAGACCCATGAACAGCTATTTTTCCTTTCCTTTCCAGAAGCAAGGTCTGGGCTCCAGCCACACAGGCATGGAGCCTGTGATCTCGGGGGAAGCCAGTGACCTCGTGTTGGGGCTGTATTGTTTTCATTAGCAAGTGACAAAGTAGAAGCAGGAACACGAGCCTGTAGAAATACAATGTCAGGGTGCCCTCGTGGGATGGACTTTCCTCCCCTCTCGGCGCTTGGCAAACCCCTTCCGCAGGCAGAGTGAGTAGCTCTCAGGCTCGCTGGCTGAGCAGTGTTGAGTGAGCAGGCTCGTCTTTATTCATACACCTTTTGCTGAGCTGCATAGCAAATGTGCTGTAAATTTCAGTGCTTTAGAGCGAGAGCCTGATACATACAACAGGACTACGCCCCCGCCCCCAATATCATGGAGGCTGGTCAAATTGCACATACATCAGAGCTATTTAGGGTGCCTTTGCTGTGTTTCCGCAGGAAACATTACTTCTTAAAGAAGATCCACACCCAGAATAATTATTTCTCAGAGTGATCTGAGGCTAAAGCTGGTTTAATCTATTCGTTTGGCTCAGCCCAGGATTTTCCCTAGTGAGGAGTGCCGGAGTGCTTAAAGCCCACACTGCAGAATGCTCCTTCTTTCTCCTGGGTTCCCTTGGCCTGCAGAACCACACCTCCCCTACTCGCAATTATCTTGTTCCCGGCGACAGCATCTAAATCCCCATGTTATGCGTATATTTTTATTAATTTAACAAGTCTGTGGTGCTTACTGTCTGCCAGGCAGGCATTAAGCTCTTGAACATTCATTCGCTTAACCTTCACAGCTCTATGAGAAGGCACATATTTTTCTCATTTTCCTCATAAGGGCAACAAGGCACAGAGAAGTTAAGTAACCTGCACAAGATCACACAGCTAGTGGGTAGTGGAGTTGGAATTTGTCTCCAGCGTCCGCATTCTTCATTACCACACTCTGCCGCCTCTCAATTGTGTCTTCTAAAGTGGTATGAGAAGCAGGGGTCTGCCTTTTTTCAGGAGTGAGAAATAACTTTCTGTGCCTTTCTGAACATTCTCCCTCTCCAGGCTGGCCCCTTGACCTTGGAAGAGCAGAGGGTCAGCCCCCAGGGAAGAAGTCACAGGCTGTGAAGTACACCTACCCAAAGGCTCTGCTGAATTGGGAGCAGCACACACAGGTGGAAAGGTGACCTTGGAGCTTAGGCCCAAACGGTCTGAGCTCTGTATGGGAGGATTTCAAGGGCCTTCTGTTTATTCTCTTCTTGGTCAACAGACACAGCACAGGTGCTCTTGGCATCTCGAGGTTCGCTGTCCCTTCCTCCTGATTGTTGGTTTCTCTGTTCCCCAGGGATGGGGTGTCACTCCCCACGCCTGCCCCAACCTGGCTGCCTCTGTCTCTCCTCTGGTGCAACCAACATCCACACGGTTGCTCGTTTAGAAGCCAGGAAGTCATTCTTCCTTCTGGTTTCTTCATGATCCGGGTCTAATCACTGTCAGCTCTACCTCCTAAAAAGGTCTCAGATGCAAACATGCCTCTCCCTGCACTGCCCCTACGTTAGTTCACATCATCCTTATCTCTCGCCGGGACACCCATCCAGCCGATCGTCCCAGACTCCAGCCTGAACCCTCTAAAATGATTCAGGTTGCAGCCAGAGTGATTTGTCTGTAAATAGTTCTGATTATGTCACTCGTTTACTTATAACCCTTCAATGGCTCACATTACCCTGAGGATAACATTCAAATCTCTTAGCATGGCTGCCAAAGCCTTGGCTGACCGGGGCCTGCCTCCCTCTGGGCATCATTTCTCACTGCTTTCAGATCCCTAAAGACCCCTGTTGCCTCTCCTCTTCAGGCCACACACTTAGGTGCTGTTTCTTCCTCTCACTGCTCCCCTTCCCTCTGGCTAACTCCAGCTTAAACATGCTTGCTTCTGAGGAGTCCTTCTGATGCCCCGACTGTGGCATGGGGACCCCCCCCCCAGTGTTCCCATGGCAACCAGCCCACACTTCCTCCATGATAACACTGTGCACCTTGTATGTGAATCTGATGGCTGCCTGTGTGTTCATCTGTTCGGCATAGTGTCTTGTGCCCCTGGCACCTAGTACAAGCGCTGGTTTGTAGAAGACAGTCAAAAGGAAACAAAACCAAAAAACCCAAAACGTTTTAATGAGCGAGTACTACATGAAAAGGGCATTGACCAAGCAGTCAGGAGAATTGGGTTTTAGAACCTGCTCTGGCACCAATTCTTGACTTTGATTAAGTCCTTTTCCCTCTCTGAGCCTCTCTTTTTTATCTGTGAGCCGAGGAGCCTGTGCTGGGTGATTTCCAAGGTCCCTTGCTGCACGGAGATTCTGGGATCTGTTCTCACCAAGAGTTGAGTTTTCCCTGACTCTCTCAGGGAAAGTCTGTGTGTCTCACAGACTTTCCAGGCTGTGAGGACCCACCGTCCCCCGTCCCTTCGCCACGTTCCTGTCCCTTCAGGATGTGCTGATAAGCAGAGCCTGGCTTCCTGGGTTCGGCTGGGCTCTGACGTGGCCTTGGGTTCTCCTTGTATCCTGGACAAGGACGCCTTGAAATTCTCTGATGCCCTTCTTCTCCCTTCATCTTGTTTGCTGTCAGAACATTGTAAATAGGAAGCTTCTAATGCTGCCTTTGTGTCTGAATTGTCGGGGTAATCAATAGGCCGTCCTGCCGCGGATCTCCGTGCTCCTTGAGGCTGCCCTTCCCCCAGCAGAAGTGGGAAACTCCCGGTGGCCACAGCCCCCCGCCCCAGAATACACGCAGCCTCCTCAGCGCTCTGAGTGTGTAACGCTGATAACCGTCTACTGTTCAGAGGTTTCTCCTATCCGTTCAGCACCTTTATTGAGCACCTGCTGTATGACAGGCGTGACTCTAGGTGCGTTGGACGCCTAAGGAACAAGGGAGACAAAATTCCTGGGGAGCTTACATTTTAGAAAGTGGGTGTCTGGGCAACCCCTATAAATAAGATCAGAAAATTATATAGTAAACTAGGAGGTGGTCAGTGTTATGAGAAGATAGGAAAAGTAGAACGGGGAGGATAAAGGCTTCCTGAGGCTGAGATTTGAGTCAAGGCCTAGAAAAAGGTGAAAGCATGTGCTGGTCTTCTGGGGGAAGGATGTTCTAGGCAAAGGGCAGAACCCGCGCGAAGGCCCTGGGTGGGACTGTGCCGGGAATGCCCGAGGGACCACGGGGACTTGGCGTTGCCCTTCATAGCACTACTGCCCGGTGCACAGTAGGCCTGCCGCCAGGCTTTGTGGGAGGTCCGAGCCCCGGCTGCTGGGCCTGCAGCCGGACAGGCAGCAATTAATCAGAACCGTGCCACGTACTGAATCTTCCCCGGCCCCCTGGGAGAAGCTGGCAGGTCTGAGTCAGACAAACTGTTTGCATCCTGGCCCGTCGCTTATTAGCTTTGTGATCCTTGGAGAATTACTTACCCTTGCTGAGTTTCTGTTTCTTCGTCTTCGCAGGAGGGTTCTGACTAGGGCCTCTGAAGGTTTCTGTGGGACCAGATGGTGGGAGAACACGGAAGGGGCGAAGTCACCCACAGGCGCATGGGGCAGAGTGGGTGCCCAGGAACATCAGTCCCCGGGATGCCCTTCCCGGTGTTTGGGCCAGACATTTATTTTCTCTGAGCCTCAGTTTCCTCTTCCAGAAACAGTATAGTCAATTCCTTTGCCACCTCCTGCCCAGACTCTCGTAACTACCAGGTCACACAGTATGGATTCCTATACCTTCAGTATAGATGACCAGTTCCCAGGGGCTCCATGTTTCTGTGTGTATGCACAAATGTATGTGTGTATGCGTGTATCCATGTGTACAATTGTGTGTGTGTGTACAGCTCTGCAGGACACTGGTGGGTTTCTTTTCTATCATTCATAAATGCTTCAAGGACAAGGACATTTGTATAAGACCTTAAGCTTCCACACACTAGGTGCTCAGTAAATCCTCCTTGCATGAATGAAATCGTGCCGATGAAAAGGCTTTTTGCTGGCTTAAATGTGTGGACCCCCATCAGCAGAGCTCTTTGCTTCTAGGTAGCAGGAATGTGGTGCCATTGTGAATTACATTTGGAATATATTTACTGGGGGCTCAACTATGTGCCAGGCACTATACTAATAAGCACTTTGTATGTATTTCTCATTTAAAACTACCAACAGCCTGTGGAGGTAGGTGCTGTTACAATCATTGTTCTCTAGGTGAGGCAGCCCAGGCTGAGAGGTCCATGTCTTGACCGCAGCTAGTAAATGAGGGAGCTGGGATTGGGAGTCAGCCTTGCAGAGCTGATGCACCTGCCTGCGCCTCTGATGGTGTCCTGAAATGTCACTGCCCCTTGTCATGCTCTGATTTCTCAGGAGGAGGAAGAGGAAGGGCTGTCCTGGCAGTCAGGACCAGAGGGAGGTCCCTGCTTACAAAGGCATTTGTTAGGGCTTTGGCAAGCCTTTCCAGGAGAGTGGGGGAAAGGGAAGGGCTCACCTTTTCTTGCCTGCAAGAGACAGTGAAGATGGTCAAAGACACGTCTTGCTTTCCGCTATGTACCTGAGTTTGTCCCTTTCCTTTTGGCTTCAGGGCATGTTACGATCTTGATGGGACTGTGAGAGCCTGGGGTGTGTGCTTCCCTTTTAGATGCTGAAAACCTAGCTACGTGTGTGTGTGTGTGTGTGTATGCGCACACGTGGTACATAGTATGTGTTTGTATGAAGGGTGCGTGTCTGCATCCTTCCAGACCAGCTTAATTGTCCTTGCCTGGACCATGCCTAGGTATCACAAAAGCTCTCTGCCCAGGGGCGGCACTGCTTTGTGTCTTGGCTGTGTGACTGCCCGGCCCAGCCTCTGCCCAGTGACGGATGTCTGTGCCTATCTCTCCTTGAAAGAGTGTCTCGTGTCCTATTCGCTTTTCCCTCACTTGCCACCAATGCCTAATAAACCCACGCCGAGGATCTGGATGAAGAGATGAACGGTCTTCATGCCACCGCAGCCTACACCAGCCTGGGCGAGTGCATTGCCTACCCCTGCTCACTCGTGTGGGGGTTGGTATCAAGGAGGGTGCCTTCCCGTGGGGTGGCGCACTTGGCCGTGCTGGACATCCTTGGCATCCCAGCTCATGGAGGGATATCAGGCAGCGTGGAGCTGACCCTGATGTTCTCCACTTGCTCTCAGATCTGCGGAGGGTGCTGCGCCGGACAGCCAGCTGCGGTCTGCTGGAAGACCTTCCTTCTGCAGTTCCGGGCCTTCCCCATGTGGTGCCTGCTGGCTTCCGGTCCCCTTGCCTGCTGGCTTCTCCTTGGGTCTTTGTGGAGAAGGAAAGCGTTGGGAAGTCGTTCCTCCCCATGTTTAATGTGTTCCCTGCCTGCTGTGTCCCCCTGAGTTCCAGCTCCGGGCAATTACCCTCCTGCCGGGTTTTGTTGCTGAGCACAGCAGGTGGGCCTTGTTTGTAATTCACTTGCACCATTAACGCTGGGTTAGCACCATAAGGGCGACTGATCCACTCAGTGCCCCCAGCCCCAGACGCCACTTGATAGCAGGTTGTTAGATTGGCTTGGGGGGTCCAGGCATTTCAGAGCTCCACGCGATGTGTTTTCTCCAGTTGAAAGTGAGGAGACGCTTGATCTGTTGGCCGCCACAGAGCACACACCGTCAGTAATGGGAAATCTGTACCCAAATACCAATCCCTCCCCCCCCAATCATGGTGATTTGGCTCTGGACAGTAATAGCAATAGTCACAATAACACAGTAGCGGCTCTCAGTAAGCTCAGTATCACGGCAAGCATGCCACACTTTCTGTTTGCAGTTGCATTGCTAAGGTCACTGGGGGGAAATCTCTGAAAGCAACCTTAGGAAGAGCTAACATTTTCTCTGTTTTGTGGGTGGGGAAACTGAGGCTTGGGGAGGTGACTCACTTGCCCACGGTCCCTGCTAATAGGAAGCAGAGCCCCAAGTCAGGGAACGCTCTCAAGCAGACACGGAGCTTCATGCTGTGAACCTCTGCCTTATCCCGCCTTCCTCTGGGAGAAATTACAGGAAATTTTGTGAATAGAGACGGGGCAGGGGAGAGATCTCTCAACCTGCCATCCTAATTATTTTTTTTTTCCCTAGCATTGATATTAAGATGAGTCACTGAGTAGGGGAATGATGAGTAGGATTAAAACATCCTCCATAGGTTCACTTTAAATAATTTATCATACATTTATTGAGCTCCAACTAGGGGGAAAACATTGTCCTAGGTGTTTTATAGAAAACAATGATAAATCATTCATCTGTTCGATCAGTCTGAGAGATGGGGAGTCAGACATATAGTCTAGGACAAAAGACAGGGGATAAAACGTTGGGGGTGGGGGTGGAGGAGGCTGCATGAACTAACCCCAGAGACTGATTTAGAAGAAAAATCTTCCTGAATTTCTGATTACAGGTATGAAAGCATTTTTGGACCACAATGTCCCCTTTGATTTTTGAACAACCTGGTGCCTGCTTTATGGGAAACTAAGGGGCAGAGAGGCTGTAGGACCGGACCTCAACGCCGTCCTACGGGGAACAGTGGCAAAGCCAGGTTTGAATGCAGGCTTTCTGACTCCCAGTTCAGACTCTTCCAGAGTTCCTCTCCTTTGGGCGCCACCCAGGCCCTGCCGGATGTTTGCTGTCCCGTGTCCTGCCGAGGCTGGCTTTGGGGCTGCCTGGACTCTGCTTTCCTTGGAGACCCGTGACGTCTGCGCTCCTGCCCAATGCCTGGCAGCCCAGAACCTTTCTTTTCCAGTCTGTGGGAAACCTAGTACCCTCACGTTCAGCAATGCAGGGTCTGTTCCCTTCAGGGACGGCTTCCTCCACAGTCTCGGGCCCTCCCGTGGTGGCTAAGTGCTCACTCCGGGGCCTCTCTGCCCTCCAGGCCATCTGGCACACCTCGGTCACATTGATCTCCTGAAAGCACCGCTCCAGGTCCACCCTCCCTTGCCCAGAAACGTTCAGTGTGGCTCTTTATTGCCTACACGATAAAGTCCGAGCTCCTTAACCTTGGCACTCGAGGCCTTCTAGAATCTGACCCCAATACTTATCTGTCTCTGGGTAGTGTGCCTCTGCCAAGCTGGTTAGTCACTGCCCTTTGGACACCTCTCGCTTTTCCTGGCGCCCTGCTAGAAGGCCTTCCTAAGCAGCGTGTGCCCGCGCTGTCCAAGAATCCTGCTCACCTGTCCAGGCCCAGGGGTGCTTTCCGCCTCTGTCTTCCCAGCGCTTCTTTCTCACTTGGTGACAAAGGCTGCCCTGCCTTGTGAAAGCTGCTTCGTGACTGTCGCGCGTTCACAGGCGTGCTGCTTGGGACATCATCCTTTTCCAGGGCAGACGGCGCACTGGAAAGTTCTGCCAGTGGGGTTCTGGGAGGTGTGTCCAGGCCCCGTCTGGGTGGCAGCCCCATCTGTGGAGGTGCACTGCTCACAGCATTTCTCTCCTCTTCTCGGAGAGAAAGGAGCTGGGCTCCAGGCTCATGGTATGTGCTCCTTTCACCACGGTCCCTGGGCAGGGGATGTGGAGTGTGGAGACAGCTCCCCTGCTTAGCTAAGGAGGTCAGGGATTTCCCCTGAGGTCACCCTGAGGCTACATGTGCCCCTGGACTTCTGGTCCACAGACCTGCCTCCCTTGTGGATGACAGGACCTCCCCGGGCCATGGGGGAGGGAAAGTGATGGAACTTTGGCAGGCTGCATGAGAGCTGTGCTCTCCTCTGTGGCTCGTAACAAATGCAAAAGCCCAGGCAGCTGCTGGAGAGGGTGATCTCTGCATCCCTAAGGCCCTCAGAAACTGGCTGAATATAGTAGCCCTCCTACCGCTGGGTCTCTTCTTCAGGGGGATGGGATCCAGCCAAGAACCAGAGGCTGGCTGTGTGTGTGGTGGGGGGAGGAGGAAGTGGTACTCAGAGGTGAGCCCTGAGACTGTAGGTGCCTTGGGGACGGGGGCGGGAGCTGTGGGGGAGCAAAGGAGAGCTGAGAGTTTGGCTTGGACTGTGGCTGGGAGGGGAGTGTGATCTCAGACCAGGCTCCAGGGTCAGCTCAGAACAGCCGATGCCGACCAGGGGCCTGGGCAGGCCCAGCAGTGAGTCCCTGAGCCCTTGAACTTGAGCTGTGGTCAGCTTCACTATAGAGAGCAGGGGGACCCAGACTCAGGGGCCTAAGTAACATGCCCACGTCTTGCAGCCAGTCATGGAGAAAGTTGGGATCCTTTATTGTTTTTTAAATTATTAAGTAGATTTCTTAACTGAAAAAGCAATCCAATCTCTTAAAATGCACACGGTAGAGAACACTTTAGAATGAAAAGCAAGTCTCCTTCCTACCCTGACTGCCGTTCTAGAACCCTCCCCAGGGGGCAGCTGGCCAGCAGCCAGTGACTGTGCTCTGCACCTCACAGAGCCTGGTGCCAGGCCTTCCCTAAGTAGATGGCCGTCAGTGCTGACAGAGCTGGATGGCAGGGAAAGGGGGGACGGACCGTTCACAGGCTTTTCGGCAAGTCTGCAAGTCCCAGACATTGCATTTAGCCCGGATGACCCCTGCAGAATAAGTTCAATTGCTTTGCATCTTGAAGGAGACACCACTTGCTTTGTTATGCACCTTTGTTTTACCACACGGAGCTTTCTTCTCCACCCCCACCCCCTCACTCTCCACCCCCTGGGGAGTGCCCAGGGGGGCCATCCTGGGCTTCCCCCAAGGAACAGCTAGGAGAGCTGCTTATGCCCCTGCTCTGACCGGCACTTCGAAAAAGAGGACAGGGCCTTGCTTTCTGACCATGGTGTCAGAGACACCAGAAACTAATATGTACGTGAAGTGACCGTGGACAAGACAGAGGCAGTGAGCTCTGCACTTCGGCACGGTGGCGCTGGGCCAAGGGACAGCTCGGTGTCTGCGACCTGCTTCCTTACCACTAACGTCAGCGCACTCTCCTCTGGCTCTGACCTCAGTGGAGTGGGAGATTGTCTGGCACCATCATCCACGAGTCTTTTGTAACCCATCTCTGGCTTCCAATCGTTAAATTCTGATGTACCTCCCCTCCCCGAGGCACACAGCGCCCACCCAGCCCTGCGGCTCTTTCCAGATCTCCTTATGCGAGGCTGCAGTGCATACAGCTCACTCCAGCACGTGGCCAAGCCCGCTCCTCCCAAACACCCAGGCACATCCCAAGCAGGGGAGGGGGAGCTGTGTTTATCTGGAGGTAATTAAAACACTGTCTTTAAAAAGCAGTTTCTCTCTGCATCTGCCTTGTCCCCTGCTCACTCTCTAATCCTCTGTGGACACTCCTGCAAGGTCTCTCTGCTCTAAATGTGTTACCGACAGCTCCAGCACTGGGCAGTTTTGTTCCAAAGCCTCAGCTCACGCGGTCTCTGCTAGGAGCTCATGTCCCCCAGGGTCCAGCCTGGTGGCCTCCGGTAAATGCCAGGGACGTTTTTCACCATCCCGAGTCAGTCTCGCCCTTCGCATCTGACCCTGGGATCCTCTTCCCGCCTCCCCCTGCTCACGGACGCCGGTGATTAACTTCCCATCTTCTCGCCTCTAAAAACCACCTCCTCTGCACTGGAAAGGAGGTCGGACACTGTGGCCTCCTCCCCTCGTCTGGGAAGACGGCTGGGTCCAGGGTGAGGTTCACGAAGGCAGTCGGCTCTAGATGCGGAGCTGTATCCAGGCCCCGGGGCCCCCGGCGGGGGAGACGGGATGTGAATACAGCAGATGGAGAAGGTGCTTCGGTTTCCCATCTTCTTGGACTCCTTGCCGTTTCCAGAATGCACACTGCTGCCTCCCACCAGAGGCCTCTGGGTCTCCGCCGGGTCGTCCCTCTGCCTGGGAACGTCGTGCCTGCTCGCCGTGTCCCCTTTGAGAGGCCCGGCTAACGCAGGTCGAACCTTTTGTCCCAGGGAAGCCTTCTCTTCCCGCCCCATGAGGTCCCCCTGCCACACACTCCGTAGCATCCTGAACTTTTCCTTCATTGCCCGTGATCCTGGCATCCGGCTTCCTGGCTCTGGGAGCCCTGTCCCTCCTCCCCTGACTGTAAGCTGCAGGCCGGGACAGCGCCTGCTAGCAGGCGCTCGGGAGAAATATTTGTGGGATGAATCAAGTGTCAATCCTCTAGCGCTAGTAAGCATATCTGTATGCTTTGGCCAGTCTGGAGGAAAAGAACAACGTACACCATTTTGCTTAGAAAGCACTCCACTCACCTGCGAAGGAATGCTCCAGTCGTTTTCTCATTTGGTTCTCTCAGCAACCCTGTAAGGGAGACGGTCGACGTATCATTTCCCCATTTTATAGAGGAGAGGTTAAGAGACCCGTCCAAACGCAGCTCTTCTCCTTCAGTCCCAGCTTTTTCTCCTTCACTGGGCCGAGTCTGAATGAGGAAGGAAGACGAACTTCTTCAGAGAAAGCTTCTGGGGTGGGGTCGACTTGGAGCCGCGTTTTGGGGATGAGAGGGCTGGGCGGTCTTATGGCGAGAGGCAGGGGAGGCGGCTTGGGTGTGGATGTGTGGCTGTCGTCCTGGGCTCCTGTGTGTGGGGCTGGGCCTGCTGGAGGGCTGGAGGGAGCCCTCAGGGGGCCGGGGGGTGGTAGAGGAAAGAGAGGAAGTTCACACTGACTGATTGCATTACGGCTAGACTCTATTGCAACAGCTTTTCAAGGGAGGTGCCCTAGGCCATGGTTCCCGTTTGTGGAAATGGAGCCCTCAGAGCTTAAGTGACCAGCTTAAGGACACAGAGTGGCCTCTGCGATGGGAGGCCGGGGACATCTGCTCTGGCCCCTGGTGAGGGGCAGTTGTTTAGAAGTGGATTGAGGGCTTCGGTCTGACATCTACACAGGAGGTGGCTTGGAGGGGAAAAGAGATGGGTCATTCGTCATGTCTTTCTCATCAGTGTCCAAGAGCGGGGGACAGCTCTCCCTCGTCACGTGTCCTGAGTGTTAGCAGATTCCTGTGGTTGCTTTGCTCCTTGAATACCCTCCCCCGGTATCAGGCCTGGGCGGGGCGGCCGCCGCTCTTCAGTTTCTCCTAACCAGTCAAGCCGGGTCCAGCTCCCCAGCCAGTGCAAACTGCCTTTGGCTAACCTGCCACGTTGTAACTCATCACAAACTCTTAGACGCATCTCCTGATGGTGAATCCGAAAACTTGAGGACAACTGGGGGGATCATTTGGCCAAGGGACGCTCAGGCTCCTTTCTCTGTTGCTTGCTTGCCCTGATGTGAAAATTGTACAGATGGGCCCTAGATCGACTTGGATTTGACTCCTCTTCTTCAACATCATGATAATCATTATAATCACATTCCAGCATTTCCTCAAGTACCAACTGTGTGCCAAGTTCTGGGATACAGAGAGAAGGCACGTGCAGAGAATAGTGAGTATGAACCAGTCTTGGAGCCGGTGGCCTGGTATTCCCGCCGGCCAGCCAGGCGACCGTAGCAGGTCTCACTCAACCTCAGCACCTTTGGCTTCCACGTCTACAGGTGGAGGAAGTGAGAGAACCTGCCTCCCAGGTCTCTTCTGAGGAGCACTGAGGCTGAAATAGTACTTTGCACATAGAAAGTGTATATTCAGTAAATGTTAGCATGAAGTGGAATTCATAGAGCTGCAGAGCTACCCCACTTAAAAGAACTTAGAGATCATCTAGGCCAATTCCCTCATTTTACAGAATAAGAAACTGAGGCTCAAGGGGCACCTGGGTGGCTCCGTAGGTTAAGCAACTGCCTTTGGCTCAGGTCATGATCTCAGGGTCCTGGGATCGAGCCCCACATCAGGCTCCTTACTCAGCAGGGAGCCTGCTTCTCCCTCTGCCTGCTTGTGCTCTCTCTCTGTATCAAATAAATAAGTAAAATTTAAAAAAAGAAAAAAAGAAACTGAGGCTCAGAGAGGTTATCCCCCAGAGTCCATGAATACCTGGGTCCCTGACTCCCAGGGTCCCGGCATCACACTGCTTGCAGGGGAGACGGAAAGCTTACACGTGCTGCCCAACTGTATCAGGCCCCAGAGGTTGGTCCTCCCTCAAGGAGACCACAGGGCCTGGGGTGGCCCTGCTCCCCTGCCCTGGCCACCCTACTTCCCTACACACTCCGTCCAAGCTGCCGGCTGCTGCTGGGAGTGTCTTCCAGCCAGGGGGGTTGGAACAGCAGAGAAGCCCACATCCATTTGTCTTGAGGAGCCTGGAGCGTCATGAGGAGTAATCAAGATCTTGTTGCCCACAGACGAGAGAAAACCTGTAATTAATCTGGCTGCCCCTCTGATTTCCTCTGTCATCCCCGCCACCAAACACCGTCTGGTGGCTGTCAGCCGCCTCTCGGACCCACCCTGGAAAATCACGATTAATGGTGTAACAGCCCTATGAGGACGAGAGAGAGAGAGAGAGAGAGAGAGAGAGAGAGAGAGAGAGAGAGAGAGAGACACGGGGAAAGGGACTACTGACAAATCAGGAGAGGAGAGGCCATTTAGCACAGCTGGGCTGGGGGGTCCAGGCGGCATGCCGACTGCCTGAACGCAGTCAGCCGGCGACACCCTGTGCTCTGTGTGTGCAAACCGGTGTGGGTTGGGGATCCACAGACACTGAGTTCTACTCCGTGCAGGCATCACAGCAAAGTGTGTCAGGAAGATACGTGCGCAGAAGAGATGTTCCCCTGCTCCCTAGAGCTCGGGGTCTGGTTGTGGAGAGAGGATGTGCCTAAGCACAGAGTTAAATGCCCACTCATGCGCGCGCACGTTGGACGAGGCCTATTTGCGGCCCCAGGGAGCCGGGCGCTGTTCCTGGTGCTGAAGGGCCTGCCCTTATAGCACCTGCACTCAGGAGGATGAACGCGGAAGAGGGCCAGAGATGTCTGGAGACATTGGGAATCCTCTGGCTTGAGGGAGCTCACGCGTCCTGAGATGCTGGGGGAAAAAATGGGAAATTAGGTTCTTCTTTCAGAAGAAGTGGGGATGAGTGATTTTTGGTGTTTGGGGGAGGAAACCACCCCTGGGCAGGGAAGCGGTAGAGCCGAGCTTGCCCCGAGCACATCCTTCCAGCGCCCAGGGGGCAGTGGGCGTCAGACACCACCCGCCACCATGGACGGTGAGGGCCTGAGCTTCCCAGGACAGCCTGTGCCGCGGAGAAACACGGGTCTAGACTGTAGGCTCCTTGTGGTCAAGAGCTCCAAATATAAGTCACGGGTAAAGACTTCACGCTACCAGAGCCTTTTCCACGTATGTTATCTGACTGGATCCGTTCATTATTTCCACAGACATTTTTTTGAGTGCCTACTATGTGCCAGCCTGTGCTAGGCATTGGAGACACAGGTGGAAAATTCCAACGTGTTCCCCGCTCTCCTGGTGCTCATCACCCTGTGAGGTAGGCATCACTACTTCCGTGTTACTGATGAGGAGGTGGGTTTTGAAGGGAGTAAGCCGCTCGGGAGTGTTCCCTCAGTAAGGTCTGGAGCCACCTCCGGCCTGGCTTCCATCCTGGTGTGGCCCCATCTGCAGAGCTATTCCGCGTCATCCAGAGAAGTGTCCTCTGTGACACAGGAAAGGGCTGCATGTCGACCTTCTGCCTTCCAAGTTCCCAAAATTCCAGGAGAGAGTACCAGCTCTGGTTAGGTGGGGACAGAGATCCCCAGAGAGCCAAAGCCTCTGGGGTCTAAGAGATAGATAGATACCTGCCTAGACACCAGCTTTGAACTAAAATTCTGCCAGAAAAGAGCAGCACATGCTTGCTTCCCTCCCCATGTTGTGATTCCTCTTTGCCCGGATTCATACCGTGATGTCCCCTTAGACTGAACTACAGCAAATATACAAAATGTACACGTCAACTGGCAATTTATTTCCTATTGGTGTAAACTGAGCTTATGTCTTTTTTTTAAATGTCCCCTTTATTTTTTTAAGTAGACTACCCCTAATGTGGGGCTTGAACCCATGACCCCAAGACCAAAAGTGGCATGCTCTGCTAACTGAGCCAGCCAGATGCCCCAGCCAGTGCCTTTTGGATGCCATCTGTTCATTGATTCGTTTGGCCTATATTAATAGAGCACCTACTGTGTGCCAAGTAACATGCTAGGTGCTTGTCACTGTCCCTGCCGTCACCGCTGATGGTTCTGTGTGCAGACAGCCTCCTCCTAGCCAGCTGTGTGCCCTAAGGAAGAATGTTCTAGGTGTGGTGGCAGCATGTAGGGAAGAGATCATAGAAAGCCTCAGAGGGGAGATAACACACTGAGCCTGTAGAAAACTGCTCCCAGGCCATCAGGGATCAAGACCACGTCCCACGTGGAAGCTCTCACACAGGTGGCATGTTGGGGAAGGCGGGGCTCAGGTTCTGTTGGAATGTCAGGTGCAATGGGCTGGGGGGCACGAACAGGTGAGCAGGACCCAGCTTGTGAGAAGGGTTTGCCTGTGGGACTGAGGAGTTTGCCCTTGATCCTGGAGGCAGGAGAGAGTCAGGGGAAATTGGGCCTGGGTGTCTCATTATCGTATTTGCATTTTAGTAAGAATCCCTGCCACACAGCTGAATGGAGAACCACCCCAGGAGGGAAGGAAAGACCCAAGGGAGGGAGGCCAGGAAGGCTGCTCTGGCCAGGGTCTAGGCCATTGCCGAGAGACATCTGGACGGGGGTGGCGCAGGCATGGCAGTCCTTGGGGATGCAGAGACAGTCATGGGGTTTAGGAGGCAGAGCTGTCGGGATGGGGTGACTGATCAGAATGGGTGTGGGGAGGGAGCCATCTGGGGTGACTCTCAACTTTCTGGCTTGGGTGACGAGTGGGGTGTGGTGCTGCCTACGAGGAAGGAGGGTAGAGGAGAAGCAGCTGGTGGGCGTGGGGGAGAGGAGAGGTTGCCTTTTGCCTAGTACGTGGTGTGTCTCAGGTGCTGGGAATTGCAGGAGGCAGTTGGGTTGTGCCAGGGCCCTGGGTGTGGGATGCTGGTTTAGAAAGCACACCACGCAGGTGGTAAGGAGCCACAGGAGGAGGAGGATTCCCCGGGGAGGACAGTGTTAGTGGACAGGGGGCTTGGGTGCTGTATCTCCAGGATTATTTCTTTTTCCTCCCCAAATTATTCAGATACTTTTACTTGATAAAGGCTGCCCTCTTTGGTTCTAAGACCAGATTCATCTAAACATTAAAATGAAAACAAGACCTCAGATTTCTTTGTGCTTTTTGATGAAGAACCTGAAATCTTCCTCTCTCTGTTCTTACGTGCAAACAGTAAAGCTATACAAGAAAAGCCAGTGGAGTCAGGGACCTGGCTGTCCCGGGCTTTGCCTCCTGATGGCTGTGTGACCTTGAGCTAGGCACTTCACCTTTCTTGGGCTCAGCTTCCTCAGCTGTGATAGAGATTGTCCCGTGGATTAAAGAAGAAAGAGACCGTGGGAAGAATTTTGCAAATCAGGGAGCCTTACAATCATGTAACACCTTGGTTCTTTTGGTTCCTGTAAGGTTTGGGAGGAGATTATTTCTCATCTTTGTGCCTGGGTTATGCAGTCAAGGCCCCAGAGCAGCCTAGGACCTCTGGCCTTGCTGTCCTTGCATGTGATCTCCAGGGTCAGCTGGGCTTCAGGGCCACAAACGACAAGAGTCAGGCCTGCACGAAAGGAGTTGTGTCATCAAATAGAATTTACACAGGCTAATCTGACACCTATTTAGCAGTCTGAATAATAATTACTGTGCGGCGTGCTGATCGGGCATAAATGGAAGGCATTTGACATAAATGATTATAGTTAGTATTGCTTTTATATAGCCTAACCAGATTTTTACAGTTCTTTCCTCTTTGACAGCTGATTCATTTATCCATTCAACAAATATTTATTGAGGCTGTAATATATGCCAGACCCTGTTCTGGGCCCTGAGGAGACAGACAAGCAAGATTTCTGCTCCCCGCCCCACTTCCTTTGTTTGAGCTTGCATCCCAGTGGGGAGACAGTCACTGAACAATCAACTTTATCCATGATGAGTAAGAATGTCAGGCTTCTCTTGAGACTGTGTATATTGTAATCTATCCTTGCACCAACGCCCATGAATGAAAGGACAGGTTCTGGTCCTGATTTGCCAACAGCTGAGTTGCCTTTGTCTCAGTCCTTCACCTTCCTTTAACTCTGACTCCCAATAGCAGGTGACTGCTTGAGCCGTCCTAGTCATCTATGTCACTATGTCACTAGTCACTATGAACAAGTTTGTAGTGTGCATCTGTTGTGTGTAAGTGGACTCGGGATACAACAGCAGGCTGGCAACTGTCCTTGCCCTTAAGAAGCCCACACTGATCCCACATGTGGCACCTCAATGCACCAGCCATGGGAGAAAGTGCTGTAAGAGCCACTATGGGCTGTTGCAGTGGCACATAGAGAGAGGGGCTCCGGATTCTGGCAAATGGCAGGGGGTGGGGAGAGGAGCATCAGGCAGTGGGAACCAGGGGTGCACAGGAAGCTGCCTGATGCTGGGTGGGGCTGGAACATCAAGTGGGTGATGCTTAAACAAAGACTGAAGTGTGCAACACACACACACAGGGAAGTGAATATAATCATAAGTATACAGCTCAGGGAGTTTTCACAAACTGAACACACTTGCGTAACCAGCACCTAGAATAAGCAACAAGACAACGCCAGCACCCCCCAGAAGATCCCACATGCCCCTTCTGGTCACTGCCTGCCCCCAAGGGTAACTACCAGCTAGGCTTCTAACAGTTTTTTATACTTCTTTTATTTTATTTTTATTTTTTTTAATTATTTGCCCCAGGGGTACAGGTCTGTGAATCATCAGGCTTACACCTTTCACAGCATTCACCAAAGCACAAACCCTCCCCAATGTCCATAACCCATCCACCCTATCCCTACCCTCCCATCCCCCAGTAACCCTCAGTTTGTTTTGTGAGATCAGGAGTCTCTTATGGTTTGTCTCCTTCCTCATCCCATCTTATTTCATTATTTTTCCCTCCCTACCCCCCACAACCCCCCAGCCTGCCCCTCAAGTTCCTCATATCAGAGAGATCATATGATAATTGTCTTTCTCTGATGGACTTATTTCGCTCAGCA